>JAIGNY010002796.1:2455000-2487500 GCA_020152595.1 Chiridota heheva | reverse complement strand
TTATTATGTTTCTAGAATTTCAAAAGGTTTAGATTTGCAAAGAGTGACAATAAACCTGACCACATACAAAGGTAAACAATAAAACATTATATTTTCACATTATGCGTTTTCATGAAGTTGTGTTTTGTATATGATGTATTATATATAGCTCTCTTTAACATGAATTTTGAACTGTATAATGCACCTTCTACTATGCGTTGCGACATACGTTTTTTTCTCTAAAATGTCAATTTTGCGATAGCTTCCGGGGGCTCCGTCCCCTGGATCCCTACCGGGCCCTTAAGCGAACCCCTGGGTCCCACGCCGACAAGTCCAGCGCTTTACGCTTTGTGTTTTGTATGTGGTGTATTTAGGTATTATAGCTCTCTTTGACATGAATTTTGACATGAATAATATACCTTCTTACTATGCGTTGTGACATACGTTTATTTCTTTGAAATGACAATTTTGCGAGAGCTTCCAGGGGCTTCGCCCCCTGGACTCCTACCTGGGTTTCGCTCCTGGATTCAACCAAGGGCCTTTAAGCGAGCCCCTGGACCCCACGCCAGAACTCGAGCACTTTTCGCTCGAAGTGATACCGTCGGTGTCACCTCAACTACGCCACTAAAAATCGTATCGGTTCAATTCAATCTCCCCCCCCCCCTCATCCCTAACCCCAATAGGAAAATCCTGGCTACACCACTGATTTGAAGTAATATACTCAGTGTTAGTATCTATACAATCACACCTTCAATAGATAATACCTTTGGTGTCACCTGAACTACGCCACTAAATATCGTGTCGGTTCAATTCAATCCCCCCTCCCCAATAGGAAAATCCTGGCTACGCCATTGATTTGAAGTAATATACTCAGTGTTAGTATCTATAAAATCACACCTTCAATAGATGATACTATTATCGGCGTTGGCAGTTTAACCAACATTTTCTTCAGCTCCGTGGACAGTTATTGTTGTACTTTAAAGAGGCAAACATGAAATTGGCAAACTGGTCCATCTTTTCAGCACTTTGTCTAACAGTAGATACTGTACTGTAACAGTAAAATCCGTGTCTATGAAATCTGTTTTTATTCCGCTTCGTCCTTCCAGAAAGTATAATGATCACTACAAAGGAGGGAATCATGAGCCAAATAATAAAACCAGCGTTGTCCTTGATATACACCAAGAATATATGATCAGATAATTAAATATCCTTGTATACACATATTCTCAGGCTTATAAGCAACCATTAATGGATTTTATTCGTTATCTGGCTGTTTGGATCCGTGTATGTGCTGTTTCAGAAATAAAAAAATAAAAAATCGATATGATTTTGGATTTATTAAAAATACAAAAAAAAATGGCCATCACTGTCAAAATTTCGTTAAAATGGGAAGTTCTTGTCGTGCCAGTGTACTAGAGGGGAACTCATACAGTGTCATATTAACATATACAAATAGAAAATGCATAACACGTTATTACTTTCTATTTCCTCCAAACAGAAACTTCAGACATTACAGCTTGGTTTAAAATAAACTCAACTATTACCAGATCACAGGCTGCATGGTTTTAATGGCTAGTTCACTGGTCATTATTTGCTCATGTTCTATGAAATGGGACCATGACAGGAACAATGTAGTGTGTCTAAGACTAAATTTTACCTCACATCTACACACCCTTAAATCTTTTTGTGTGTTTTCCGAAATATAGTGACGTACAACCATTGGATCATATCAAGGGATTAACAAATAGTCTAGTTGATTGTGATTTAAGAAATTGTGGAAAATATTATTTCAATTTGTAAACGTATTAACAACTGTTAACAAAGTGGGTGTGTGACGTCACTGTTCTAAATAAAACATTGGAAGATGTTAGTCCTTTATTAGTCCTGTAGCATGCCTATTAATAGAAACACAAATGTTCCTATAAATGGAAACATTTTGCTATATGGAAGCCGCCATTTTCTGATATTTCACATGACCCTTTGCTATCCTAACGTTAAAGCCTTATGCAAAGTTATATATTTCAAACTTGAAATACGTCAGGGAAAAATATCTTTGTTGGGGAAACTTAAAATTCGTGAAAATAACTTCATTACTGTCATGGCTACAACTTTTCCACTCCCAATTGTTATGTTCACTACGCCGTTTTCGAAATATTAGAAAAAATATACAATAGAGGTAGGCTTTTAGGCGCGAAACGGCCATTTTGAAAATTCAAATATTTTTCAATACAATGATTTGTTATATTTCAAGTACATAAATTAGAAACTATGACATTTTATAGCAACATCCTGAACAATACGGCTGCATGACTTCAATATTCTCGTGTGTTATAAATGTTCCTATTAATTGGCATGCTTCCGGACTGTTTATGGCGGAGTTCGAACTGAATTAGAAAAACATATTTTCTCATGAGAAGAAAGATTATAGCAATATCAAATATGTATATTCTGTTATATTAGTTTTCATAAATTGTAAATACCTTTTATCTTAAAGTCATAAAAGGGAAAGTTTAAAATATGAATTAATATTATAATTTTCCATTTAGGCCCAATACTTCCCGCACTTCTTTATAATGTATAAAATATAACCTCAATAACCAATTAGCTCGGTATGATATGTGGTTCTCAACAGGCTCTGTAGGCGTATGAGACTCAGACCCTGCTTAACCGACGAAATATCATCAAGAACATTTTTTGCGAATGCTAAAATGTCTAACATTTCTTTCAAGTGATCTTTGGTTGTATCTGTTTTTCTTGCATTCACGATAAGTGTTTTGCATTTTTCTTTTATTAGATGTTAGGGTTATATTCAAGTGTTGTACGTCTTAGACTAGTTCATTCCATAGTGCAGTAGTGTTCCATCTAGATCGGGTTTGCGTGTATGTGTTTATATTTATTGAAGGTAGATTCACTCGCTATTTGATTTATATCAGATACCTTTCTAATTTGTTAAGTAATGACTTTAACTATGATTTTAACTGTTTTATCTGGATAATTTATTTTCATGATTCTTTTAACTCCTATGGTGTTCCCTTAGTACTCTGAGTGACATCAACTTTATGACAATGGTGATGATATAATGTTTCCATTTTTCTTAACGTAAGCCGACTAACTAATAAACATCAGTTACATGACTAACTGATGAACATTGATGCTGCTTTCTTCATATATTTCCTTTATATTTTTTGCACGGTATCATCATTAACGCTTCATGTTCTTATTCTTTATATAGACAACATTGAGAAGGTTCCCACCAGCCCTGTCTCTAGGTACGGGAAACCAGTTCGTGGCACGGTAAGCAATTATACATCATTTATTTAATACTGTATTAGACAAATAAGACATCAAAATATGTTAGAAATTATACAACTTTGTCGTGGAACAGTAGAATGAGCTAATATATTTGAATTGGTATAGGGAATATTCTGTGGAGATTGTAGGAGGAGGCGAATGACAACTGTTGGGAATGATCAGTTGTCTACCGTACATACGTACAGGACTACAATTTAGTTGTTGTATAGGAACACATGCCGTACCAGTATTTCGGTCGTGGGATACCATACCACTAATTAAAACGCACGTCATGCATTCCTTCCTGCCTTAATTGTGATTAAATAAATATTAACCATATTTTGGTTTTGGTTGGGAGTTATTTACTTATTAAGGTTACTTTAGATTTGAAGGGGAAAGAATACAAATATACCCACAGTATATGCAAAAACATCGTAACATTCAATTCCTCTGATTGAAAAAACTTTTAACCTCCTCAAGCAAATTCGAATTTCAAATTTAAAAGTAGCAATGCCACGAAATGGAAAGAAAGCTTTTGTTCCTTTGCCAGTTAAGATTTATACTGAGGGTTCTGCTAACTTTTAAATATTTGAATTAGAGGCCCAACTTAATAAGACAAAAAGTCAACTGATGATCTTCAATTACTGAAAGAATTCAATAATTTTGTGACCCGGTTTCAGAACCATAAGCACCGAGTTCTTTCTAAGGAGCTTTGACTGTTTTGATTCGAAAGTGCTGTTATTGCATACCTTTCTAAACATTCATTTAGAGGGGGAACATGTAAGGCAAGTGAACCTTCAACGTATCCCGCGATCCCATAGTTCTCTGATAGAATCGAAGGTCTCACCATTCATTTTGGGGTTACCGTTCCATAAAGATTGACATTGTTGCTTCTGAATGTGAATTAAGTGTTCTTTCGCTAAAAAAAAGACCCGTACTATCTTTGAGTTATCATAGGTAACCAAAGGATGTTGTTGTTTTGTCTGTACCTCGTGGGAAATAATACATCAAAGCTAAAAGCAACTTTCTTGACACCAAAGTTGTTTTTTATTGCTACCTGATTGTTATGGAAGGAAGGCGGCGGAAGTAGTTGTGGTACGTTAAGATGTATTTTAAAAGCAACTAATGTCAAAAAACTGAGCGATGAATCTTGTATGCATATGTTAGGTCAAGTATACAGCTTAAGGCTAGTAATAGGTTTATTACATGATCTGGTCTCAAATTTCTTCAAATTCTAAAAGAGCAGAAATATGTAAACTGGTAAAACTGAGTGCGGACTTCACTCATACTCATAAAGAAATATTCCTAAGGAATTTGATTTTCATATATTTGATAGAGATCAATAAAAGAAACAGATTGGTGAAAAACCAACTTAATATTTTATTACTACTAAAAGTTATTGAATTTTGAAAAAAATTCCTGTCTGCGTAAAAGAATTGTTGGTCTAAGTGTAAGTCATCATTAATGATGTCATCACAGCACTTCCCGTACTATCCTTTCTGTATTGCTTTGAAAAATTAATTTTCTAAATGATTGGGAACATTTTTTCTTCAAAAATTATTAAGCATAGTGTAGAATTAAATTTATTATAATCTGTTCTTGTAACTTTTATTTGAATTATGAAAAATTGGCCATTCATTTCAAAAATACACATACAGATTAGTACAGCAAGTGCTGTGATGACATCATAATGATGACTTGGGCTCATTCCAAAAGTCACTTTTACGCGGGCAAGAATAATCATTATGTACAGTTTATTAGCTTCTTCTAAGAATAAGATATCAGCATGATTTTTTATCAATCTGTTTCTTAATCTTTTCTGTATCAGATACATAGAAATGAAATTCTATGGGAATATTCCTTTAATGAAATCCTTGTAATCCCTTTTCTGACGTTGATACTAATAAATGCGTGTTATTTTAAAGAGGAAATCTCGTTTCAAGAAGAGTGGTTGACCTTCAGCAGTAAATCTGATCATAGTAGAGTCATCCTCGCGGCGGTTTTTAATTGCGGTATTCGACCAATCAACGTATTATACTTCTGATCTTTCCCAATTTAACACGATTATCTGGACTTTAACACAATCGCAAGCCGAGATTGTTACCATTGAGATAAACATTGATGCTGCTTTCTTACAGGATTTCCTCGTATATTTTAACGCAATCCCAAAGACGGGATCCAGAAGTCTGGATTCAACTGTAAGAAAATTAGCAGCAATGAAAATGTCCTCTTTGAAGGCCTGTCCATTTCAGGTGTGTATTAGCCCTATATAAATTAAGTAGCAAATCATTTATTTTGTTTCTTGAAAAAATCACCATCAAGTTTTCTTTTAGCTTGTTTAATTTGTATGCATTCTCTTCTATGTTTATGTTACAGGACAAAAATGTAAGGAAAAATTGTTGTAATAAAGATAGTTTTGAGCATTTTACATTGATTTCAATCTTTTCGTACCAATGATCTAATTACGTATAGAAATAAAACTGGTGACTAATAATATCACACATATACAATTCAAACGTTGACGTTGACAAAAGTCTAATGTAAAATGATGATGTCATAACACTTATGGTCACTTGTTTATATATTCAAAGTTGTTTTTAATGTTTTTGATATCTTAATTTATTTTTTCTTCAAAATGCACGGTTACTTTTATATTATGTTTTACTTAGCTGCTATAATATTTCCACAACATCTCAAAAACGATTTGCTACACATAGACTTTTGACAGTTCGAGAAATGTGTTGCTATGATCTTAATTCTAATTTGCTGACGTCCAGTCATTTCTACACAGAACATGGTCAAAACAATACAATGGAACATCGTCATAGCCAAAAAGAGTTGTTAATACTTTCTTCACCATTGTCTGATTGCTATCTTGAGAGTCCTCAGGTAAATGCTTATCTGCCGAACTTATCCTTTAATCTTTGCTTCTAGGAGAGTTATGGGCGTGTAAAGTACTGTCACTGGATCTCTTCCAAGAGCTGTACAAATAAGTATTGACTAAGCAATTAAAAAGTGACACTTAAAAATGTGTCATTTTAGCATAGCAGGAAAAATGTACTAGAAAATGAGCCATGCTAAACTTTTCATGGTAAACCTATTGAAAGATCATTATTTCTACAACTTTTTAAATTTCTAGTACTAATTGGAAAAGCTTCTCATCTTCTATACATATATTCTCTGACATAATAGTTCAATGGAAGGCAAAATAATTTTCAGGTATTGTTGTTTAAAAGTAACCAAATCTTCAGAGAACATTCAATTTGCAAAAAGGAATCTTAGAATGCGATAAATACAATTTTAAGAATCTAATACAAAGTACCTATCACAAAATTTACGCTTCGTTTGTGATCCACAGTGTAAGATTATCATAAATCTCGAACAAAACAGCTATAGAAAATATAAGTTGAATTCTTTGACCTCAGTCCAGGACGCAATCAACAATTTAGGAGCCTTCTTTCAAACCATGCATATTGTCTTTACTTCAACAGTCTAAGGCGCACTACTATTTTGAAGGAGGGAAAACCAAGTAGAATTTAAAAGAGTAAACACACTTTGACCTTTATTATGCCCTTTCCTTAATCTGGAGTAAAATTGATGCGGGTTCATCCAGCCCCTTCAGACAAGGAGAAACACATCCATCATTATGTGCTATATGATGTGCATTGTTGACTTCACATTAAGCCTTTACACAGTTATATTAATTAGTCACTATCACGTCACTTAGCGTTTTACATCACTTGTCAGGGGCGGATCTAGAGGGTGAGGAGGAGAAGGGGGAGGCTTCTGAAAAAATAACCTCCGAAAATTCCAACATTTTTCATTACTCCAATAATAACCAGAACTCCTTCCTTGTAAAATTTTTTCAATTTTTGTGAAATTTTATAGAAATCTCTTTCAATGTTTGGGAAATTTCCTAAATTCTCATGCAATTATCGGAAATTTACTTTAATTTTGGGGCAATTTTTCTTCAATTTTCGGTAATTATTCTTCAATTTTTTGGAAATTTCCGTCAATGGTTTGGAAAAAATTTCTTCGATATTCAGCCAATTTTCTTAAAATTGGAGAGAATTTCCTTCAATGTTTGGGAATTTTTTTTCTATTTTGGGCAATTTCCTTTAATTTTCGGAAAATTTTATTAAATGTTTGGTAAATCACTTTGAATATTTCAGAAACTTCTTTTATTTTCGTGTAATTTTTTTTATATTTTTGTTAAAATTGTCTTTATTTTGGGCAGTTCTTCAATTTATAAAATTTTCTTAATTTTCGTACAATTTTTGGAAAATTTCTTTCATTTTAAGAGAATTTTTTTCGATTGTCGATTAATTGCTTGCATTTTCAGGAAAATTAATTTAATTTTTGATATATTACTTTCAATATTTCAGAAACTTCTTCATTCTCGTGTAATTTTTTTCAATTTTTGGAAAAATTTCTTCATTTTGGGGCAGTTTTTAAATCTTCAGTGAATTTTGTTCAATTTTCAAGAAATTTCCTTTAATTGTCGTGCAATGTTTGGAAAATTTCTTCATTTTTGGAGCAATTTTTTCTTTTTTTTCGAAATTTAGGTTCAATTTTTGGGGAAATTACTTCAATATTTGAATAATTTATTTCATTCTGGTGCAATTTTCGGAAAATTTCCTTCATTTTTGGAGCAGTTTTTCTTCGATATCCGTTTTCTAATTTTGGGAATTTTTTTAAATCTTGTGTTTTTAAATCAAATTACAGCATTTTTTGTTGATTTGTCTCAACTACCTATTTTCGAATAATTGCGTAAAAATTTCCAACTTGTTGAGTGATCTTCGAACATGGATGAAAAAACTGACACTGGCAGTTTCATCCCGTCCATGGACACTCAACGGGAAAAGGCTATTAAATGGAAATTTTTTCCAAACATTGAAAAAGTTCCCGAAAATATAAGAAAAAAATTGCACAAAATGAAGGAAAGTTTCCAAAAATTGCACGAGATATTAAAACATCAAGAAGTTTTTACCTGGAACAAATATACCCTGAAAACTGGTTTAATTATTTCATTTGGTGCAGAAATCGTAAAATAGCACCATTTTTAGTAGCGTAATTCTGAGTGACTTTCAAAATCTTGCCGACCCATTAGCGTAACCTGTTCCCTTCACTTTCTTGTCTGCCTGCGATATTTTAAAAGTTCCGCTTTGTTCTGGAAAATTTTCTTAATTTTACCCGCTATAGTCCGTCGAAATATTGGTTTCCCAATGATTTTGCCAAATTTTCCTTCAATTTTTTGGTAATAATTTCCCCAACTTTTTTCCTGGGAATTTTTCATCGATTATCAAATAATTTGAAAAATTTCCTAATGATTTTGCATTTTTTGTAATAAGTGGAAAATTTTCTTCATTTTGTACTGCACCCTTGTCCCAATATGCTCCATCAATCATGACAAAACTGTTTATAAAACAATTTTTTGGCTTGGTCACCATGATATTTTATCCTGGCTCCGCCCCTAGTTCTGGGGGTTGGAATCACCCTTTTCCTCCGAAAAAGTTTCGACATTTTTCATTACTTTAATAAATAGCAGTGATTTTCCTAGATGCGCCCTTCTTGTCTTACATATTTTGGTTCGCATTATTTCGAAATGTAAGTTCAGGAAACTATAAGAATTTGAAATGGGTTTTTAGACTTTAGTTTTGAGTTTTTATGTGTCCTCCGCAGAGGAGGGGTTCTACAACCTTCACTTTCGTTTCAATCAATTGTCACTTTCATAATTTTCTTTGCTCGGTAACCTATCATTTATATATTTCGGTGCACCGATCCCTCAAACATTTAAGTACGCTTGTTATCTTTATTTTTATTTTCGAAGTATGCTGCACTCACCATAGGAATATAAAGACTGTTTCATTTATCAAACTTGTCACTATATGTTATCTTTTATTTGGTATTTAATAAAAAATCCGCAAAAGGCTATCATGATTTTTCTTGGATTATAATTTTGGAAGAAAAGGTTTGCACGAGAGCACACAATTCAGCCCATTCTACAAACAAAAATATCATCGGTTATATGAAATTTTTCATATACAGAAATTGAAGAAAAAAACTATTCTGAATGTTTGGTATTCTTTTAGCAGCAAGAACTCTATGCAGATGTAGAAGCATTTAATAATTTCACCGCACACCTTGAAAACGGTACATTTATGCGTGGGCACTGGAGATTTCGTGAATTTCCAAGGTAATTCTTATATTTTCATTTAAAAACCTATGTGTGTTGATGTTCTTACTTTTTCAACAAAGGAATTAAGAGCTTTGGTATAAAGACCTCGTTTTTAACGTACTTTTATAAGTGACTTTGAATAAATTGCAATTTGCTTTTCTCCCAAGCAATCAACAATTTTGTAGGTGTCTCTTATCCTTTGGTTAAAATTGTCTTAAGAGGCTGCGTTCTAGAGCAGGATATCCTGTTGGCCTTGTCAGAAAAGTCAAACTACAGAATTGGCTTATACGGCGAAATGAAAACACACGTGCGAAGGACGTTTTAAGTTAACCTTAAGCTTAATTTGTTCGATAATGGCCAGTCCATTATAATGCAAGGATGCCCTAATATTTCCTGTGGTTTCACATCCAGGGCACTGTTTGTCAGTCAAATATGTCATTCTTAGCAATAACTGTAGCTAAAGGAGTACTATTTGATATCTAATATTTCCGATGGATTACCGAATAACATTAAGGATCACGGCCATTCAAAGTTTGAGAATTACTCAATTCAAAGTATTATTGCAAGTATATGCTAATTTCTTTTATTTGGTAGCTGTTAAGAAAAACAATCCAGTCTATAGCTAGCAAGAGCACCTTTGACAGTTTGATAAAATAAAAGTACCATGTCCTTAAACGTGCCTGATAGCAAAATAGGTGTGTCAGTGTGTAATAAATGTAAAGACTAGGAGCTGAGAATGAAAATAGAGAATCCAACAAGTATGGTGATAAATTTTGTTAGTAAATTCAAAGTATATCCTTTTCGAAACAGTTTGGTAGGGCCTGTAAATGTCTCAAAAAGTGATTACAAACACACACACACACACATATACACACACACGTAAGAAACATGTGTAGATTAGGTGCAGTTATACAAACTCAAGTAATATATGCCTGAAAAAAAGAATGATACAAAGCTTAAAGTAACTTTTTGCCCGTAATATTTTGTAACATATTGACACATCGTCTTATTTAAGGTTTTAATGACAAAGCAACATACGGACTCAAATTAATAGAAAGGTAATAGGAGTAAAGTCAATCAAATGAATAAAATTGTATAGGTAATAGTTACATAAATCATCGTCGTTGTCGTCGTCGTCGTCGTAGTCGTCATTGTCTTCGTCATCGTCATTATCATCGTCTTCGTCATTGTTATCGTCTTCGTCATTGTCATCGTCATCGTCATCGTCATCGTCATCGTCATCATCATCATCGTGACTGTAAACTTCCTCCAGCCCCTAGGTAAAAGTCGGTTATATTGAGCAAAAATAAGACATTTTGAGAGGAAAAAAGTTTGAGGAAAACTTTGGATATGTTTACCCAAGACTAAATATTTTGAGGAAATACTTCAGAAATTTTGGGGAAAGACCCAAAATATTTTGAAAAAAAGTCAGATATTTTATCAACATAAACTAGGGTATTTTGAGCAAAAATAAGAAATTTTGAAGAAAATGTCGAATATTTTAGCAACAACTTCAGACATTTTGAGCAAAAATTCGGATATTTTGAGGAAAAGGTCGGAAATTTGGTAACTCTAGACCAGGGGCGGCGCCAGGATTTTGGTCATGGGGGCAAGAGAGTGGCAAATTTATCTCATGGGGTGGGGGTGGGGGAAAGCTTACAAATTGGACAAAATATGTCACTTTACAAAAAAGTCTGGCAAGTGGGGGCAAAGCGATCTCGTAGGGAGAAAATGCCCCCATGCCCCCAGTAGCATCGCCACTGCTCTAGACCCAATAAAAAAAAATCGGTTTTCGCAAATTTTGTGATCCTTTTACCCAAGATGGCTGGCATACTCTACTACGTCTTTATCGGGATTACCAAAAAACATGCCGAGTTTCCATTTTGCACAATACAATCTGGACAAAATTTCCGAATTTGAGGAAATCACCGGCGATGGGGTGGGTGGGTAGTAGAAGGCATACAGTTTAGTAGGTTCATTCTTTGTTATTCGAAGAATGTGACCTGGGAAGTTTAACTGTATTCTGCTTGCTTTCTCAATATGCGACCTATCCGGTGTTTGTTATGTAATATATGATGTTGTTGGGTACATGCTCTATTCTGCTGAGCATAATGCGATACCAAGATGTTGCAAAGGAATTTCTCTTGTTCTCCATGTCTTTTGTGATTACCCACGTACTGTACATATGATCTATATACTGCTATGTGTTATTGTATTTAATGCAGTCCTTGTGAAATCGTTCATTAACTAGGTGCTTCCCTGAAATAGACAATTGACCATGAAGTACCTGAGCTCGTCCGCATGAACTCGGGTATTTCATGGTTAGGTTTTAAAGCGATTTAATGGCGTAATGAGAATTATCCGTCACATACTCTACAATCCCCCTCCACCCCGATTCAATGTTGGTATGTGATTTAAAAGAAAAGTTTTAGGTAACAGACCTGCATCATTGAACAAGGGTATGACGGGAAGAAATAAATTGCCATCTAAATTTGTCCGGGATTGTAGATAAGAAATGTTTTTAAAAAGCCATTGAATAAAATTTAGGTATGAGATTCACAAAGTATTGATGGATAATGATAGTTTGCAAAAATGTATTGAAATGCACAAGTGCCACTCTCGCGTGAGGAGGATGGCAGCATAACACAGAGTTTAAAATGATCAATATGTATATATTTGTACTAGTGGCTTAGGCTATTCGTATGTAACATTCTTCAAGTATCATTAAATATAGCATTAGTTTACATTTTCCAATAAATGTACAACTGGATTACTTTGTTTCTTTCTCCTATTCTCAATAACAGAGACAAGAAAATAGCCTTTATAAACATGGTACGAGATCCGATAGAGAGATTGCTCTCTAATTACTACTATGATATATATGGGGATCACACTAATAGATGGGTCAACCACAACACAGGAAACACTCCAAGACCGGTAAGTTAAGAAACAACTTCTTAATCTAATATATTCTCTTCTGCTTTATTTGCTACTAAACAATCTTCAAATGATTTTCTTGGCATAGGTTTACTTTCAAATCAGTTACAATGGTATTTGCTCAGATTTAAATCAAAACAAGAAGGCTATCCATGGAGTTGCTGACCTTATTACTTTTAACTTCTCGTAGCTTTTTTGAATACATTTATGACTACCACTGACCTTGACATTGGTACCAATAATACCGATGACCTTGACCAGATGCAGTGTCCATCATGCAGAAGGCACAACTTCACAATACCCAACACATAGCCATAATTACACCCAATAGAGCATACTGTTTTCCCCAATCTTACGTCACACTCCATCAACCCACCGAATACCAATTCAATAGCACTTACGGTTTTCCAGGAAACGCAAAACAAGACGAGGCCGTCCCACACTCAACCACATACCCGCTGACATACCTGCCGACCCATCACGAACCCACCCACATACCTACCAAGGCACCCTAGTATATGATACGATAAGGCAGTAAGGTAATAAATCGAGGGAAAATGCAAGGTAGTGGAGATGGTATACCTTCTGCTTAGCGCATGGGTATCCCTATGAATGTATAGACTAATTCGCGAAATGATGTACACGAATTATATAACGAAATTATTTGAAAATTACTCTTGCAAACCGAAATATCGTAACAACCGTTATATCTGTATATGGTCCACATCTGTATCGGTGCAACCATTTTACCTGGAACGGAAGTGAGTGGATTAAAACTTTTCCCCACTTTAATCCGGCACTTAAAAACCAAAACTATGCAGTGCGCTTCATTTCATAAGTCGATTATTACATTTCGGCGGGATAATCGACCACGTAGCAGCAAGGAGCCTTCCCAGCAGAAAATTTCCTATTTACCTATAACCACTTGTTTTTAAGTGGTTTTAACAGGCAATTTTAAGATATGTAAAGTGAACCTGGTTTCAACAGGCTATTTGAAACCAGCTGTTGAAATCAGTTCTGCCACTTGAAGCTGTGACCAAATTCCATTTAGTTTACCTAGCTGTAATAGACAATTTTAAAACCCGTTTTAGAACCCGTAAAAATGGATAGCTGGAATTTTCTGAAAGGTTCATTTAATTAGCAAATTTGTGAAATCCTTTTTCTTCTCTTTTATTCTCCCGGAATATTCTGTTGATATTTAAGCTTGAAAATGTCCAACGCTTAATTCAAATCTTTGTTTGAAAATGAGCGATAAAAACAATCAAAAGTAATATTATTTCTACTTCAAGTGTAAAGGGCCTGTGCTTTTACCAATCAAAACATTCAAATTGATGTATATTCATGAACACGGTAATTGGCCTTGAATGCAATAATGTGTTTTCCTTTGTTTGCAGACAATTGATGACTGCATTTGGGGTGAAGACGAGCAATGTTTTTCTGACGTTTATCAGTACTATAAGCGGATTGCGTTAAACCTGTTTTGCGGAACCTATAAAATTGCAGGTAATTTAAATCTTAATTTAATTTCCAAATTTTCGAACACGTTCCAGATGGTGGAACAAACGAAGAAAAAGTGTATGAAACATATGGTTAATTTATGGCACGTTTTTCAAACATCCACTAATCAATAAAGGGCATTTAAGCGGGTCCACAAAGCGTTGCCGAGCCCAATTTCTGCCAGTTTTCGAATTAAGCAGTAATAGGGTCTTTGTTTAAAACAGGCATGCAAAAATAGATACAACCATTGTAATCAGTAAGAAATAAAGGAACGTCTTTGTGTCCACTGATTATTACTCCGATTAATGGGGTCTTCTTAAAATGTTTATCCAAAAGTGTAAGCGAGGAGGTCTTTTATAAAATGAAAAAACGTCAAACACTTTTAACGAAGAAAAGTCTTGAAAAGTAGATGATGGACAAACCGTATTCACATTCATGGTTCAACCAATAATAACTTTCATCCCTAAAAAGACTGCAAAAACTGCTGTTAGGAAAAACATGTGTCAGTTTGGATATAAGCATGAGCTAAGCAAATATGACTAAATTTACTAACATTTTAAATACATTTGTACAACGGTAGTAGGATTCGCTTCAAGCACAATATTTTTTTTATTTTAGTCGTCAAACATGAAAATGGATGCTGAATGCAACGTAATGGATACGAATTTCATAGTTACGAGACTAACATAAGTGAGATTTAAGAAACAAAGAACAAATTGAGTAAACGAATGGTATAATAACTTACAACTTGTGAATTTAATCAGGTTTTGCCACTTTGTGATAAGCCAGTGACTGCATTGCATACTTGATTTATTCCAATCTTTTTTTACCAGCAAAGTCACACAGTGGTCCCTGGAAAGGGCAAAAATGAACGTAGACAAATTCACCGTGGTTGGTGTTACCGAGCAGTACGAAGACACAGTTCGTGTGCTTGAAATGTTATTTCCTGATTTGTTCCATGGTTTATCAGATGTATTCACGAAATCTAAAGGTAATGCTTACCTTTTTTTAAATTCAACTCAGGTTGTGTAACACAAATGTTTCCGACGAAAATTTGCACTTGCCCGACTTGTCTATTAACAATATACATGTGTTTACAATCCCCAGATATTTTGGCTTGAGGGAACAGTACTCAAGTACCAAACACGGAACTGCGAAACAGCATTTACCCAATTAAAGGCTCCTAGCAGAGTCCAAGGGCGAAACCTTAATTGCTGTGGAAATTTCTTGTTTTTGTCTCCCCAGAATGACTGGAAATTATTTTAGGTGATAAAAAGAAGACAATTTCAAATTCTCATGTTACTATCTGCAGGTTACCATTTCTAAACAGGCAGAGGAGAAATTTCTCCTGAAAACTGAGAAAAATCGGGCAAAATTGTGCAGGCGTTAATAGGTCTGAGATTTCTTGTTTTTGATGCCCCCGAATGGCCTAAAATCAACACATCTAAAATGTACATGAAAATCATGGGATCTTGCGGCAAAGCAAGGGTAGGGGATCCAGTGGGGCCCTTGTAAAGGGTCCAGGCGGAGAAACCCCGGAAGCTCTGAAGATTTCTTGTCTTTGATGCCCCAAATGGATGAAATTCAACACAAACAACAAATTTTATCGATGAAAAGAAGGCAATTTTAAATTATCATATTAACATCTATATAGGTTACCATTTCTAAACAGTCAAAGGAGATTCCTCCTACAAATGGAAGAAATTCGGGAAAAATTGTGCAGGCGTTCTTAAGTGAAGCCTTGGTTTAAAAGATTTCTTGTTTTTTGTCCCAAAGTGGCTTAAAATTAAAACAAAATTTAATTGATGAAAATAAGAACATTTTGAATTGTAATGTTAAAATCTACTCAGATAGGCATTTGGTCACCATTTTTAAACACTGTCAGGCAGAGGAAAAATTTTCCCTGGAAATTTAGAAACATTCCCAATTTAGAAACATTCCCAATAATGTTAAAATCTACTAATTGATAGGCCGAAGCATTGTTACCATTTCTAAACAAAATTGGGAAAATTCGGCCAAAATTGTTAGGTTCATGGACGGAGCTCTGGTAGGTCCAGGGGCGAAGCCACCTGAAGATTTTAAATTTGTGATGATCATCGGGGCTCTGAAATTTAAACGTGTGTGGATGGGCTATACACTATTTCCAGAATTGTGGTTAAGGGATAATGTTAGTCACCAGCCTTGTTTGACTGAAGACAAAAAAAATGAGAAAGTCGGAGTTAACTGTCGTTGTAATAAGAACTCTTTCCTACACGGCATGATACTACATACACACATAAGACTTTTTGTCTCGCTGATATTTTTCTCCGAATGGACAACATATGAATAATTTTTCTGAGTAACAACCTGACAAGGAAAAAACTAAAGTACCTTTTAGTGAGGACATTCTACCAACGTGTAAACAATAAGGTAAAAAAACAATATAGGTAAAAGATGATACATTTTTTCATACATTTGGCATACCTTGGCAAATGATGCATGATCCTAAATAATAGGGTAAAAGATGATACATTTCCCCATACATTTGGCATACCTTAGCAAATGATGCATGATCCTAAATGGTAGGGTAAAGGATGATACATTTCCCCATACATTTGGCATACCTTGGCAAATGATGCATGATCCTAAATGATAGGGTAAAGGATGATACATTTCCCCATACATTTGGCATACCTTGGAAAATGATGCATGATCCTAAATGATAGGATAAAGGATGATACATTTCCCCATACATTTGGCATACCTTTGCAAATGATGCATGATCCTAAATGATAGGGTAAAGGATGATACATTTCCCCATACACTTGGCATACCTTGGCAAATGATGCATGATCCTAAATGATAGGGTAAAGGATGATACATTTCCCCATACATCTGGCATACCTTGGAAAATGATGCATGATCCTAAATGATAGGGTAAAGGATGATACATTTCCCCATACATTTGGCATACCTTGGCAAATGATGCATGATCCTAAATGATAGGGTAAAGGATGATACATTTCCCCATACACTTGGCAAATGATGCATGATCCTAAATGATAGGGTAAAAGATGATACATTTCCCCATACATTTGGTATACCTTGGCAAATGATGCATGATCCTAAATGATAGGGTAAAAGATGATACATTTCCCCATACATTTAGCATACCTTGGCAAATGATCCTAAATGATAGCTAGGGGTAAAGTAAAGTATATCATATTCAAATCCGTTGCAATGTCAACTAAAATATATTTTCTAGCTGTTTTACAGCTCCTTCAGTTTTCAAGCGTGGTCAGTAATCATGACTACGCTGTCGATAAAACATTTCCGTAATACATCAATCCTTTATTTTTCGTCATGCCATAATTATATAGAAAGAAAGCCGCCTTGTTATGTTGTACTTAAATTAATAGCAACATTTGTTTGGAAAAGATCATTTAAAAAACATCAATCTGTTAATATCTGAATTGAACATTCGTGCAATGGTTTTAGGCTTTATGAATACTTGATAAAACATTAATAATCAGGATCAGAAAACGTCATGTGCAAATTAGCAGCTCATAAATCATGAGTTCCAACGATTGTGTTTATTATGTGAAGTTCTTTAAAGTTCAATAACTCAGTGAATAATGTTCTCTGTCGTGGCCGACACGGCAGGTCTAGTGTAACTGAGTACATGCGGAAAATCTCCCATCTTTCATACACTAGCTTGCAAATTATAGAATAATCACAAACATTCGTAAATCAAACTAAAGATTTTAATATATATATATATATATATATATATATATATATATATATATATATATATATATATATATATATATATATATATATATATATATATATATATATATATATATATATATATATATATATATATATATATATATATATATATATATATATATATATATATATATATATATATATATATATATATATATATATATATATATATATATATATATATATATATATATATATATATATATATATATATATATATATATATATATATATATATATATATATATATATATATATATATATATATATATATATATATATGTATATATGTATATATATATATATATATATATATATATATATATATATATATATATATATATATATATATATATATATATATATATATATATATATATATATATATATATATATATATATATATTATCAAAAAATGTAAAATTTAATACTGCGTGATTATTTTTTCAAAGTAGGAGGAAGTAAAAACGTAAAAAATATACACAAAAAATCCATTCAAAGTCTAACTTACGATATTTGTAGGGTAGGATTACTACCAGTATAGAAATAGGTGAACAAAACGTGTCAGTGTCTGGCCAGTTAAATAAAACAAGGAACCCAATTGAAGATGCTGCGAAAGTATGCGTTTTTTGCACGTTGTACAAGAAGAGAAGTACTTGAACGCGTCAAAACAGTTACATTCGTTGTGACTGCATAGAACCAGAAGAACTCTCTGATAGAACCAAAGAAATGGGAAGGAAGTGGATTAAAGCTAAATTAAATTCGTATCATTGTAAAATGGCAATAAAATTGAAAAAAAAAATGTATTTGCAACTGAGCCTTTATTCTTTCCTTATTTTTAGGGTTTTTTAGTCTGAAGCCTACGGTTACGTCAGCCTTTTGGAAGGGGGCTATACTGTTAGTTATTCTTTTTAGTAATACGGTTACCCATTAGATACATACAATATGTTTATAATTTGAAAATTATTGATTTGAAATTTCAAATAAATAATTTATAATAGATAACAATTAATTATTAAATGGTAATTAATAATTTAAAATAAAAATTAAATACAAAATGTATGTCCTTAAATTGGCAACCGTAACGTAGGATATATTATGACTAAATAATGTATGCTTATTCATTGGAAAGAGCATCAAGTTCGATAGTATGTTTGCAATTCAAGATATAATCTAGATCCTTACAGTCAAACTGCAAGGTAATTAATCTTGAAATGCCAAAGTGATAACAGCTCAATTAAGAGCTTTATGTAATTTGAAAGATTATTTTGTTTAAATTCAGTCATAGATAAGTTTTTGTATGACGAAGCTGCATTTTACAGAAAAGTCTGTCCCAATATGGAAATCACAAATTTGCATATTACGTTTGTTTTTTTCAAATTAAATCTCAAATTTTTGAAAAGCTGCAAAAAACCATTTGGACAACTTTTGACAATTCAGTAAAATGCTTTCAGTATTTATTGTTAGTAATATAGATGATAATGCCTCTGTATGTATTACTTGTTCTTGAACCGTTAGATTGATTTACAAGAAGCTGATGATAATACTTCAATAAGATAGTTAACACAAGTAGTTAGTTTCTCCTTTCTATAACATTATCTTTCTTTCTTTACAGAAAGTAATAAAAAGTACAAAACTAAAGAGAAGAGTTTGCCATCGAAGAAGACTCTTGACTTTCTGCGAGAAGATCTAAGCTTTGAATACGAGTTATATGATTACATTAAACAGCGTTTCGAAACACTAAAGAGAACACTTTTAAAGATAACCCAGGGTGAGAATCAGTACTAACTTTAAGATGGAGCTGGAGAGAGGAAAGAGTATTCAGGGACGCCTCCATAGATGTATTATGTGTATGGCCCACAAAGCTGATAAAAATGTCCAGTCGGATGTGATTGCGATATATTTCTTGAAGAGTTGTGACAGCTGACCAAGATAAAGGAGAAGTGATGATGGAAATATCAATCATAAGAAACGTGACATTATGATGGACAAATAACCAACTGTCTGTAGTGAGTGTCAAAAATATTTCCGGTATATTGCAAGCCATCATCAGTCCGGGAGGACCTTCATTTTAGGATCATGTATTACATAACTTAAAGATTATAGAACAGAGGATTATTTAAAGACGTTTTATTCTTTAATTGGAAGTCATTATTAATGCTACATTTTATATAACAATTACACAGTAACATATATTCAAAAATTTACTTATTAACTGATTGTCTTATTTAAACGTTTGATTTAATTGTAATAAACTTTCTGACTGTAGGAACTTGAACATGTCATAAAACGTTGTATTATGATCATAGTAATTCTTTTTAAGCATTGGTATTTTCGACAAATCGTTTTCCCCAGTTTGGCAACCTCTTGTGAATTAAACTACACATTGCCGACATTTCGACTGCGCACTGAAGCCAGCACACAATAACAACAATGTGTCTCATTTCTGCGTTTTGTGGCCTATGTCTTGCCTTATAGGTCATAAAGAACAAAGAATACGTAATACTATTACGTTTCTTTTCATAAAAGACAACGTCCGAATTAGGCAAGTGCCAATTTTGTATGTTTAGATTTATTTGACCAAAGTTTATAACTTCCCGTAAGACCCCCATTGGAATATTTACATCAAAACGCCAACGGCCGTTTTATTAACAAGTTCTGAGCACTGGACAGAAACCACCGGGAATCGAACCCAGGACGCTGGTGAAACCTAAGCTTTACCGCACGTCCACGGAGGTCTCTGAGAATGTGAAGGGAACATGTGCTGGTAACCAACTTATAAACATAATTTTACATAAAGTCTAACTACCGAATGTTGGTTGAAAAAGTGAATTTTGTCAATTGTTTGGTAAAATTAACATACCAACAGATCTTGTTTGTCTTTTTCCCTCTTTCATACAAGATAGATATATCTGACCACTTAATGAATCCTTTTTACTTTAAAAGCAATGGTTTTTAACGGATTCGCACTACTTTAATGAGCTTTGAAATATCTAGTAGACATGCAAGATATAACTATCACTAGACTATTGACGTAGCGTGTTATTATTGTCAACGTGATAAACAGCTAATTACTTAGTAGGTAAGATTAGTGCTCCGATTTTATTCAGCACCGGTCTATCTTGTTTCCAGATGTACCAGTATACAGTATATAGCGTTTTTAAGGATTGGTTCAGTGGTCAAGCACGTCCATCTCATATAAAGGGCGACTTCAAAACAAACAAAATGGGGAAGAAAGCGTTTAAAAATCTTATTCCGTTAAGGAGATATTCAAGTTTAAAGCTCTGTCTAAATGACTGGAGTAATAAGTCTATTATGGAAAGTTGGTGTCTCCATCCTCACATTCTTAGCAATTGTTAATTAATTGTAAAGAAAGTTTATTTAATCATTTTACTATTTTGATTACTTTTCCTCAAACTTTCTTCAGGTAGTATATTATAACTGTATAAAGACCCTTCCTAGATTCAGTTTTACTACTTTTTTGACACATCCTTTGGTTTATTAGCCACAACATCGCAGGACAAAATATGACATAAAACAAAGACTTTGAGGATTCTGAGGCTATAATATAACAACTAGTTTTATTTTGGTCGTTTCTACACAACTGATACCAGACTTTAAATTTAAATATCTTCTTAACGGAATACGATTTTTGAATTGTTTTCTTCACTAATTTGTTTCCTTTCAAGTTGTCATATTTTTCTTTTTTTAAAAGCTGTTGTAAAAACTTTCATTTAACAAAGTTATTGCCTGACACTCATTTTCTTAACCATGTACAATTAAATGTCAAGTCAAGTCACAAGTCTTTTTTCACAAGTCAAGTCACTTGTTCGCAAGTCAAGTCAAGTCACAAGTCAATAAAAATGTGACTCGAGTCTAAGTCAGCTACTTGAGTCAACAGCTCTGCCTTTTGTAACTTAATGTTAATTGTTGAATATCTTATTCAGAGAATTGAGAAATGATGGAGAAAATATATGAGGGCGGTATGTCACTTCTGCAGCTGTTTGTAATTATGTAACTCCATTAGCAAGTATTGATTAATAAAAGTATAATTAGTTTCCATGTATCGTATCCGACGTATTAAGCGCCCTTGCTCTAATAAGCGCCCACCCAACATTTTTTGATCAATAACTTAATTCATTTGATTAATTTCAAGACTTAAAAAACTCAAGTTTTGTTATATTCTTCGCTAATTTTGCGTTTGACACTCACGATGTTTTTGTGTTGATTATTGCCGGCTAAGTATATAACCAGTTAACATGTGCAGCGCAGTTCAAATAGCACACTATACGCGGCGCCGCGCATGGGCGCTTATTAGGAAACCCTTCAGGCCTAAAAAGTGCAGATGCAATTTTATTTCCGTAAGCTCCCTTGGCGCTTATTACGTCAAATACGGTATAATAATTTAACTAGGTTTTGTCTTGAACAGTTCAAGTATATGTGATACATACAAGCTCTTTCTAAGGTAATCCATCGAGAAAAGCAAGGAAAACGATGAGTTCTCACCTACAAAGCGTATTTAAATATATGTCGTTGTTTTAACAGAAGTTTGGTGTGCTTTTGGAATCTAGACTAGCTTCGTCTCTTATTGGCTACATTCCATGTCGTACTTATTGGATCAACATCTACAGTACACGCTGATTCACAAACACTATCATAGAGAGCTAAACAGCAGAATAGACGAGGAACATAGAACGACAACACACGATGCGAGAGCGGTGAAAGAAGAGGACTAATAGTCATACGAATACATGTCACAAAACTAGGGTACACAATGTGGGACCAAAATTATGCTTAGTGGCTCGATAAGAGCCACTAAAATAGATTGTAAACAAGTTTTTGATGTTTTTGTCATCTACTGTCACCAAACGAGTTTTTTTCTTCAATTTGATGAACAAGCAGGAATTATGTACAATGTGATCTGAGATTGTCTCAGACTTGTATCCTTTTATAATAAAATCTGTAACAGAAGTCGACGAATCGATATTTCTGAAATGCTGAAGTAGCGTCTTCCATCATATGTTCTTCTTGGTCAGTCTAGGAAGTTGGGCTCCCTGTTCAGTCTCAACATTTCATAAATAATCAAAGTACTGACAGCACTGGTGATGGGTTCGATTCATAGTTGTCATTTTTGCAATTGACAATCTTTCGATTTTATAGGCCATTTTTGTGTTAACTTGAATATTATAACAATTTAGCAATATAATTTAAAGTATCTGGTCAAACTATTGTCTCATCATCATATAGGTTACTCATTATAATGGTCCACTCATTATCTCTCACACACATACACACACACACTTGTATACTTATTCGATTCACAATGGCTCATACAGCATGTACAGTGTGTTTACATTGGCAGATTGGCCGGTGTATATGAATCCCATCATGGAAATTGTCATATTGTTTCGACACAGAGGCTTTCCCTCGGAAAATTCACCATAACCCATCGAAAAAACTTTCTCAGATCATCTTAGTTTGTGCGGTTTTGAAGTAAGGATCATTTTGGCAATTTTCTAATGCTAAACGTTCCTCGATAAGAACTTCTCTCAAAAAAAAGTTTGCTCGGCTCGCTGCGAATTTGTGTAAAAAATATTATATACACAACGATGTTTATTATTTCTTAGTTTTAGTCCATTTTAAGGACTTACTTGTATTTTTGATGTCATGACTGGAGCATTTCCGAGAAAGAAAAAAAAACCTTCATTATAGATGAACTTACGAACCCAATGATCTTGCTAGACAGTTGCAATGACTACCAGAATATTTCGTGGAAATGCACTTGTTTTTTTCTTCTTTTAATTTCTCCGTCATTCAGCTTTCACGGGGGTCAACGCGTTGAGTAACATGATTGATATTATGTCTACAGATACATGAATATTTTCCCACAATACGTGTCCAAACAAAAACTGTTTATGTTTTGCCTCATAAAGTATAGTTATGTTTTATTTATACTTTATCAAGTAAGTTTACCCTTACAAACGTCAAGCGGTGCTCAGCATGCTACGATTCAAAAGTTAGTACTATAAAATTAGTATTAATTAACAGAAGCCAGCAGTATTTGTTTCTTGAACTCCGTGAACAGGTGAAACAAATGCAACATGCGCATTGTTGGAAAAAGCATAGACACTCAGATTAGTTGTTTTGCTCCTTAAAGTTTCAAACAGTCAGACCCGACCTGATACATAACCAGGTCGGGTCAGATTTTTCCTCTTTATTTCCTTTATTCTGGAAACCTTAGATGTTGTGGAAGTTGGTGCTGAATATCATATTAGCAATGGATGAAGTCCTTATTGTGTCGTTATCTTAATTAAGATAAAGTGGTCTCACTATTTGCTGCAGTAAGTTTGTGGTTATGAATTGCTGGAACAAATTTTTAAGGAGAAGGACGGAAGCCTTTGTTAAAAGAATGTAACTAATTATTTTCGGCCTCATGGGGTACATAGACGGCCTTCTTCAATCGTGTGCGCCTCAAAAATTGTCCCCATCCTCATTTCAAAGCCAAAAAAGAATCCATAGAAACTATATTGATGAAAACTACTAATTAGCAAGTGCGACTCACATATAGAGTCACCGTGATACGTATAAAGCGTGAAAACTCGAAACCCTCGTTAAAAAATAATACGTTCGTAATACAATTTTGTAATAGTTTTTTACTCAAGGTACTTGGTAGTTTGATTGATCTATTGGTCTTGACAAGACTTATAACAAAGCTAAGCACCAAAGTAAACACCGAAAGATTTCTTGGAAATTTACTTATTTTCTTTCCATGTATCTTATCCTTCATTCAGCAAACGATATCAAGATATTTGTCCAAGATAAAGAATAATTATCAGCCTATATGTATTAATTAATTTTGCTTCTGTGTATTTCTTCAGTCACCTATTAAAAGGATATAATCAAGTATATGTGAAACAATTAAAGTGTTTTACCATACATAAACTGTTGAAAATCTCCTTACTTTCGTTGCACACTGAGGATAGAAAAATCATGCTTGAAAATACTCAGACAAATAGTTGTCATCCATCTTGGGTTCCTGGCATTAGGTTGCCATGAAATAAAGGCCTAGACAATCTCTTCCAGGTCTCCGTCTACCGTCACGTCCAAGCTGGATACCTGTATCTCGATGTAGAAGTAGCCATCGAAACGAGACTGATCAAAATTACAGTTGAAAAGAAATACTCCTATCAATATGTTTCATTATTACCATTGAAATATTACCATTGTGGGTCTTTCACTGAATTAGAAAATGGAAACGATGAAATATGTATTTTATTTTTAAATATGCAAGTAACTTTTCTGTTTCCCAGTATTCAATTCCTTGTATTTTTTATGGTGTAAAGTAAATTGAGTAATATGTGCATTCCTATCTCCAGGCACTGAAACATCTAAAATGTTGAATTATCAATATAGACCGTAATACAGTAATAAGTGGAAAACTATATATTATAATTTGTTGGGTCAAATGCCCAATTTGTTTACCCCAGTGTGTGAAGGCATTGGATTGGAAAAGTCATTGAACTAGGCTAACGTTTAACTAGCAACGTGTGATTGGAAAAGTGAGTTGGAATCCCGATGATTGGAAAGGGTATTAAATGAATTTGAGCTGTTTATTTCGATACGATGTAGCTGTGTAACTTTCTTAGACACTCTAAGTTAGTAATAAAGAGATCTTATTACTGTATTAAAAACAAAGAAGGCTTGGTTTGAATTCGTCAGAAGCCTTCGGTTTTCTAATCAATCTCTCCTATTCCAAATATCAGGATGTGCTCATGTAAAATATTAAATAACTTCTGGCATATAAGTCGCGGATAAGTAGCACGTGATTTTCTTAATTGTGGCATTATTCTCGTCCATAAAAAGAAAAATTCGAATGAGATAGGGTGAAATGCAAACGATGGTCTTTAGTTTTGTTGACCTCCATGAAAAATACCCAATAAAGTTCTTAAATTAGCGCAGCATTTTAACATTTTAGGAGCCTGTGGAGTTAGCAACTTAACATTTCGTACACGTAAGAATATTATGTAAATGAAAGAGTGCCAACTCCATTTAATAAAGGTATTGAATCAAAAGTTATTGCATGCAATTAGCAATATTTCCTTAATTAAAACCGATCTAGAAGTTCCAATATGCAATTTAATCGAACTGTCGTAATAGATGGTGTACAATTTATAAGTTACTCCTATTATTGATATGTAATATATGTCTGATAAATGTCTATCCTTATCCACTGCGGGTCTTTCACTGAACAGCTGGAAGTTGGTAAAAAGCAACACAGATTCACAAAACACCGCAATGTGTTGATACACTGCTCTATAGCGCGTTCAAACACAGTCACTGATCATTTTTCCAGTAAATAACTGCCGAATACTGCCCTCTTTATTTCAGTCAGACGTTTCCGTTTTTGCAAATACTTGGACAGCAGCAAAAACTTCCTGTTTCCTTTAATAACGCATGCTCTTTACACAACCTTGATTCTTCCTTTTTTTTTAATTTAGTCTTTGAAAAATGATGATAATATTTTGTCCATTGTAGCCCATTGAATGGAACTTAAAAAAAATAGTTAGGTTCAAATTTAAACACTTTTAATTAGAATCAACAAACTTTCGGTAAAAGCAAAAAAGGTAACAGAATAATATGTTTACACAGCGTCTTAAAGTAACACTCGGCTGAAATATGATGGTTAGATATTCCGAAGTCTCTAAACTATTCGAACATATCAACCGTGCATGTAATGGTGTCAATAAACATGAATGTCCAAATCAGCCATGATCCTTTCTAATTAATATTTAAATATATTTTGAATGACACAAGTATACAAAATTAAAACCGTGTTATTATAACATCCTAAGACAAAAATATGTCCTCAATATTTCGACCAACAGCTCCTTTAATTGTTGTATTTCGTTGATTTTTTTCCAATGACGGTAAAAATGTCCGAATTACACAATAGCTTGCCAAACAACAAATATTTGCTAGGAGCACATTTACCTGTAAAAAGTAGCCTACTATATCTACACTCAGTGCCAACACAACTAGTGAGGTCATGTCATTGTCTTTGTCCTTCACATTTACATAATTAAAAGAAGGTAAGTAAAAGGTTTTCCTCTTTATAATGCGTTGTATTTTTCATAGCATCCTGAAAAGTTGATCCGGGTAGTTAATAATTATACCTGCTTAAATACACACCAAATTGTTTTAATATGCGTAGGCCAGGTCGGTATATATAATCAGGGCATATACACCACCTTGGAATTGGAAACTCCAAAAGCAACGTCTGAATTTCCGTGTAATAACATTATACGTATCATTGTATATAGTCTTGTCAGAATTATTTGTTTCTTTGTACATTAATATTGTTACATTTTAACATGTACCTCGTGTTATCTTCCATTAACCCAGCTACATAGTTGCACTTTGTTAATGTTTTGGGAAAAATGTCTTTCCTGTTTTATGCTACTGGTATGAAATCATAATAACGTGATTTTATAAAAAAATCTTTAAAATATCTCATATTATGCATAGAGATGAATACATATGAGTCATTACAATACATTCAGACATGGGGATGTCTGTCCACAATCAGTACCTAGGAGAAGCTTTTCATAAAAACAAGGGAGTCGACTAGAGATTATTGTGCTTTGAATAAATGACATTATTAAGCAAACAGCTTTGAATTTTGGTCTAACCTTTCCGTTAATCATTAATTTTCTTATACTTTGACATTAACCTTTAACTCATTATGTGGTAGATATAGAGAATGTGTCTGCACTATTGTGACAATAGATGTGTCTGCACTATTGTAACAATGTGTCTGCACTATTGCTTAAATACACATCAGATGGTTTTAATATGCGTAGGCCAGGTCGGTATATATAATCAGGGCATATACACCTTGGAATTGAAACTCCAAAAGCAACGTCTACAGTACAGGTTTTTGCATTACAATGTTTAACTGACTATACCTTGCAAGTTTTCTTTATCGTTCTAAGAACGGTGTAAAATAATTAAAGTTTACAGAAGTACCGTAAAAACTACGAATCAAATGATATCGTGATCGCAGTTTGAGATTTAAGGGGAGAAGTCCTCTTACCGATACTTTCGTTTAAGGTGGGTGGTACCATATGGATCAAGCCACGCCCACGACAATGCGATTTTATTTGTTGGATTACTTCCTTGCTGTTTGGAGAATAAGTTAAAGTCGGAGAATTTATATCATAATTTCATCTAAAATACATTAGCAACCTTCTATATCTTAATTTTCTTACATATCTTTTTCAGATGTAAAAATTAACTCTTTTCGTATCATTTTTCACAAGGATTGTATTAATTTCCTGTTAATATAGCCAATTGACCTGAAAATATACACGGTCATTAACAGTGTGCGCATCACACAAACCACATAGCGTAATAAAAGACAAGACTTAATTGGCGAATACATCTTGTATTTAATCTATATTTTATGATGTGTTGTTTCTATTAAAGAAGGAGTGGTTCTTTAATATACTCACAGTCAAAATTTTGAGAAAATAAAACTGTTATGGGAATCTACAAAGTAGCTCCTACCACACACGAAGGAACGTACGAAGAAACTTCTGCTTGTGGATTTATTATGACGTTGTAAATAAGTCTTGTTTTTCTGGTTTTGCTTAAAATGATTGCTAAGCTAAAGAAATTGCCGAACAAAGCCTCACAATTCCTTGGTATTCTAGCATGTGTTTTATTTCTTGGATTGTACTCTTTATTTTATACGTCACGGACGTCTACGATGATCCCTTTGGTAAAATCGAATATATTTCGAGCCGCTGACATGGGGATGCATTCGATGAATTTTATGGATCGCATGTCCACAAGTAAGTCAAATTTGGTGTAAAATTGTGAAGGGCAACACTTCGCAGTAGTGCAGTAAAGCAAAAAATATATCACAAGGCGGATTCCGAAGGAGGAAACAAGCCTTGTAAGGGTAAGGCCAGGAAATTAAACTAACCTCCTCTTTGAAAAAATAACATTTAAAAAAATCATCTAAAAACCTGTCAGTAATTTCACATGTTTACAACCTTACTATTTTTTACAATTTTCATCTGTCAGACAAAAACTTAATAGCATGATCCAAATGATTCATTTCTGCATGCAACTTATACTAATGTTGTGCCGAGCATATCGTCATATCGCATTGGTTTATACTACATGCCCCAAAATGTATATTGTCATATACCTTCATGATAATCAATTTCATTTATTGTTTCTTTTTAATGTAAACTTGGCAAACTGGTCATTGTTTAAATTGAAAGATGATTTTCAGTTTAAGGCAATGAAGTGAAATGTGTTATAACCGGTGGTGTTTGTGAATGTCTGTTAAGC
Organism: Chiridota heheva; assembly: GCA_020152595.1. Taxonomy (NCBI): domain Eukaryota; kingdom Metazoa; phylum Echinodermata; class Holothuroidea; order Apodida; family Chiridotidae; genus Chiridota; species Chiridota heheva. The sequence continues at coordinate 2,458,483 of JAIGNY010002796.1, read as the reverse complement.
GAAGGTTTTGGAAATAGTTTTTCCAAAACTAGACTTAAAAAACAAAAACATCATCTCGTAATTAGTCTCACCTCTCGATCAAGTAGGCCGGTGGTCATTGTCTTCATTAGGTCTGTCCATCCGTTATACACTTTGATGACTGTTTGATCATTCATACATTTGAACGAATGACCTTAACTCAACCAAAAAACAAACGTCTTGGTGAACATATAGTTTTAATAGATTAACTTAGAAGAATCAAATTAATTTGCAAGGTGATGACACAGGATCACCTTGGTTCATTTTGCAAATGACCTTTACCTAAGTTTCAAGATTTTTGGGTTAAATCCATATTTTCTTGAAAATTCTGTAAGCGCAATAACATTAATGGGGCGAGGGGTTATAAGCACAATATCGCTAATGGGGCGAGAGGTTATAAGCACATTATCGCTAATGGGGCGAGGGGTTATAAGCACAATATCGCTAATGGGGCGACGGGTTATAAGCACAATATCGCTAATGGGGCGAGGGGTTATAAGCACAATATCGCTAATGGGGCGACGAGTTATAAGCACAATATCGCTAATGGGGCGAGGGGTTATAAGCACAATATCGCTAATGGGGCGACGAGTTATAAGCACAATATCGCTAATGGGGCGACGGGTTATAAGCACAATATCGCTAATGGGGCGACGGGTTATAAGCACAATATCGCTAATGGGGCGAGGGGTTATAAGCACAATATCGCTAATGGGGCGACGAGTTATAAGCACAATATCGCTAAAGGGGCGAGGGGTTATAAGCTCAATATCGCTAATGGGGCGACGGGTTATAAGCACAATATCGCTAATGGGGCGAGGGGTTATAAGCACAATATCGCTAATGGGGCGACGAGTTATAAGCACAATATCGCTAAAGGGGCGAGGGGTTATAAGCACAATATCGCTAATGGGGCGAGAGGTTATAAGCACAATATCGCTAATGGGGCGACGAGTTATAAGCACAATATCGCTAATGGGGCGACGGGTTATAGGCACAATATCGCTAATGGGGCGACGGGTTATAAGCACAATATCGCTAATGGGGCGAGGGGTTATAAGCACAATATCGCTAATGGGGCGAGGGATTATAAGAGCAATATCGCTAATGGGGCGAGGGGTTATAAGAGCAATATCGCTAATGGGGCGAGGGGTTATAAGAGCAATATCGCTAATGGGGCGAGGGGTTATAAGCACAATATCGCTAATGGGGCGACGGGTTATAAGAGCAATATCGCTAATGGGGCGAGGGGTTATAAGCACAGTATCGCTAATGGGGCGACGGATTATAAGAGCAATATCGCTAATGGGGCGAGGGGTTATAAGAGCAATATCGCTAATGGGGCGAGGGGTTATAAGAGCAATATCGCTAATGGGGCGAGGGGTTATAAGCACAATATCGCTAATGGGGCGACGGGTTATAAGAGCAATATCGCTAATGGGGCGACGGGTTATAAGCACAATATCGCTAATGGGGCGACGGGTTATAAGAGCAATATCGCTAATGGGGCGAGGGGTTATAAGCACAATATCGCTAATGGGGCGACGGGTTATAAGCACAATATCGCTAATGGGGCGACGGGTTATAAGCACAATATCGCTAATGGGGCGAGGGGTTATAAGCACAATATCGCTAATGGGGCGACGGGTTATAAGAGCAATATCGCTAATGGGGCGACGGGTTATAAGCACAATATCGTTAATGGGGCGAGGGGTTATAAGCACAATATCGCTAATGGGGCGACGAGTTATAAGCACAATATCGCTAATGGGGCGAGGGGTTATAAGCACAATATCGCTAATGGGGCGAGGGGTTATAAGCACAATATCGCTAATGGGGCGACGAGTTATAAGCACAATATCGCTAATGGGGCGACGGGTTATAAGCACAATATCGCTAATGGGGCGACGAGTTATAAGCACAATATCGCTAATGGGGCGAGGGGTTATAAGCACAATATCGCTAATGGGGCGAGGGATTATAAGAGCAATATCGCTAATGGGGCGAGGGGTTATAAGAGCAATATCGCTAATGGGGCGAGGGGTTATAAGAGCAATATCGCTAATGAGGCGAGGGGTTATAAGCACAATATCGCTAATAGGGCGACGGGTTATAAGAGCAATATCGCTAATGGGGCGAGGGGTTATAAGCACAATATCGCTAATGGGGCGAGGGATTATAAGAGCAATATCGCTAATGGGGCGAGGGGTTATAAGAGCAATATCGCTAATGGGGCGACGGGTTATGAGAGCAATATCGCTAATGGGGCGACGGGTTATAAGCACAATATCGCTAATGGGGCGAGGGGTTATAAGCACAATATCGCTAATGGGGCGAGGGATTATAAGAGCAATATCGCTAATGGGGCGACGGGTTATAAGCACAATATCGCTAATGGGGCGAGGGATTATAAGAGCAATATCGCTAATGGGGCGAGGGGTTATAAGAGCAATATCGCTAATGGGGCGAGGGGTTATAAGAGCAATATCGCTAATGGGGCGAGGGGTTATAAGCACACTATCGCTAATGGGGCGACGGGTTATAAGAGCAATAGCGCTAATGGGGCGACGGGTTATAAGCACAATATCGCTAATGGGGCGACGGGTTATAAGAGCAATATCGCTAATGGGGCGAGGGTTATAAGCGCAATAATGCTAATGGGGCGAGGGGTTATAAGAGCAATATCGCTAGTTGGGCGAGGAGTTATTCGAGCTGTATTTACTATTTGTTGTGTGAAGATTGTATTCGCATAACTCACATATGTTCAGGGTTATATTGGTATTATATACCTAATCAAATTGATCACTTCAACTGCCGACAGATTCACTTGATTGGTCCTTTGGTATTTCATTTTAATGTAAAATTCAATTTAAAAATTAAAAACAATCTTAGATACTAGGTCTATCTGCAACGCCTATTAACTTTCAAGGCAGACAGATCACAGTTTGCAAAATAATCATATTAACAGTCCAAATAATCATACCGTATACAATGCACACTTATTCTTCCTGAATATGCTTAAAAATCGCGGTTACTACATTCTGACATTAGAGTTAGTAAGTTTATATATTGTATGCAACGAGGGATAGAGAATTCAGGAAATTGTGGAAATGCGGGCTTGTGTCAAATATGCTCAAACATATAGCGTCGTATGATTAGGCTTAATTTGATCATTTAGACACCAGACAAATACTCGCTAAATAACATTTGAACCACTTTCATATATGGTTAATATGATCACTACCAATGGAAGACAGGAATCGTGTGAAGTGATTGAATCAATCAGACTTCAACAATATTCAAATTTAAATCTGGAAGATGACCGCTAACGCATACAGTATTTATCAGCCCACATCAATGCAATAAGAAATAATATGATTATTTCTACCGCTCTTTTTTTTCCCTTCCATTATTCAGAGAACAGGACAGAAATTCCATCGCGGTATGGACAACCATTTCCTGGAA
>JAIGNY010002796.1:2395000-2452500 GCA_020152595.1 Chiridota heheva | reverse complement strand
CAATAGTTTTAAGCCACAATATTCCAGGACAAAATATGATAGAATACATTAAAGACTGAGGAATCTGAGGTCACAACCAGTATGATTTTAGTCGTTTCTACATCAATAATACCAAACTTTAAACTGTTAAAGAGGCGATATCGTCATATGTGCACAATATTTAGAATTCCTTTCAAATTTTTTGATTGGTTGAAATTTTGCTGCGCGATTCGTTGTCTTATATTGCAAGGTATATAGTTATTTAAAACGCCTTGAGGGTCACCACACGAGATAGCCCAGATGCTTGCGGCGATCGCAAGTAACTTTTTTTTTTTTTAAATCATGCCGTGAGTTCAAGCCCCGGTAGAATCATTTATTTTGACTTTTTGCTTTCATCTTCTTCTTCTTTTTTTTCTTCAGTAATTTTCATTTAGTGACTATCATTAAAGTATTATAATACTAAAATTTCACTTTCGCTTTCTGACAAAAAAAGCATTGAAAAAAACAAATAAGTTTCTCGTCACAGTAACGTAATGCGCTGTGTATGTAAATCTGCACACACAACGTACATGCTAGTGTATGGCTGTACTGTGTGGTACAAAGAGACAGAGGATCGGATCTTGCCTCCACAACCGGAAGTGACGTCAAAATAAAGTATCCTTCATTTTTACCGTATTTTACTGAGACGAGCCTCCCTCTTTAGACTTAAATATCTCCTTAATGGAATAAGATATTTGCATGCTTTCTCCAACATTTTGTTTCTTTTTAAATTCGCTTCCATCAGTTCATCTAAGATGAACTTGCTTAACCCCTGAACTAGTCTTTAATAAGCTCTTTGCAGTATTCTTAGATTAGTAAATAAAGTGATTGATGAGAGATGTACACAACGGATCAATGCAAACAATTGGTATACAAATCATTGTAAAGAAAGAGCTTTTGAAATTGTTTTACCGCTCCCATCTCATTTAATGCAGAGAAGAAAAAAAAATATTTGTAAAATCAATATTCACACCGATGATTTACTTTGCTTACAATTACTTTATTACATTTTAAGTTTGTGGTAATGAGATTCAGAACTAGAATATCAACTATGCAATAATTTGAAGCACATAGGTATAGAAGGAGTTATCCTAGTTGTCGGGTAATTAAAAGCCCATATGATCTTCTGCTGGATGTCTATGCCCTTATTGTACAGTTGTACAGTATATGGCAAATTAGTATAAATAATCTTCAAGAAAATGGTAAAAGCAAGAGCCATTTGTTACGAATATTAACAGATTTGAAGAGGGCGTACATACACTGATGCATGTCAAGCAGTCAAAAACACAGATATATGATATGGACGATGACCTATAAACTTATACAGATATAAGTTGCTGTCTTAGTCGCATGTTTACTATCAATGAGTAGAACGACGACACAAAGTATGTGCAATTAAATCTATTCAATCCAGTTATGTGTTCAATTATATATTCACATGATATAATTCAATTAAGATAACTAGGAGATATTCGACCCAACTATGCACAGGCATAACAATTTAAAACATATTAAATGTAATTGAAAATGCTACGAACAATAAATATTCAACTTCTGAAATATTCACCATTGCTTCGCAATAAGAAGAGACCAATTTCATCTTATGATACTGTAATAACAAACATTGTAAGACATGAGCCAATATGTATATCAAAGAGACGGTGTGGTTTGGATGAATGCAGGGTCTTTGCTGTCAAAATGCAGGCTTATCAAAGTGAAATGATATTGTGCCTAAAAGCATTTAACACAGCCAAGTTTAGAGGTGTATGAACGGGTAGAGAAAAGGAAATCTAAATGACTTTAAACAAATCAAAAATCGTGTAAATAGCAAAAAACTGTTACCATAATCGCTACAAACTTCAATATTAACTACTTCTTAAATGTTCAGAATTCGCTAAAAATGACCATTTCGGAAGAGTAAGGTCCTAGCAAGGAGCTTCTGGTCCTAGTATGCAAAAAGTATGTTAGAATTTGGCTTAGCTAGTTTACAAGAAGTATGTGACAAGGGGCAAAGGATGGGATCCACTCCCACCCTTGCCTTTATGTTTAATATATCAACAGAAAAGTTGTAATGAAGGGTTGGGGAAAAGTTTGAAATAAACCATAAAATAACACAACTATCTGGTTTGTGTGAGACTTGTGAATGTTTATTATCGATGCATGACTTATCTGACGGCTAGATTTTTGAAAGCCGAGTTTCAAAGTATCTTGGAGTGACGGCTTTTCAGTAAAATCTCTAAAACTTTGGGAGTAGTAGTAATCATTTAGCTAATTCCTTAAACGTTGCTTGTTCTTTGATCTTTAGTTCCCCTGTAATTGATATAACCACCTGGTGGTTACATTTATTTTAAATGCTTGAAATCGACCAAGGTGTAATTCCGCCCGCTGCCTTGTCCAGGACTATGCGCTGCGAGGCTTAGCCAGTATGTTACCAATCACATTTTCTCTCAGTCCAACCAGTCGATTTTTTTTAGCAAGACGCAATCACGTCCATCGACTTATATAGCTACCGTTACAACGATTTATGATTTTGATTTTTTCCTGTTTTTCCTCGTTGTAGGATTTTCTTGTTTATTTTAACGCAGTTCCCAAAACAGGATCAAGGGGCTTAGATGTTACCGTCAGACAACTTGCAGAGAGGAAACATTCGTCACTGCAAGCTTATAATTTTCCTGTACGTATGTTTGAAGATCACATAGACATGGTCTGCTTCTGATGATCATTTCGATAGTTTCATTTATAATTAATGATGGAAGGTGCAGAGATGAGCATTTTAGAATTCGTGTAGAATATGGAGTTTGATCAGTGGCGTATTCATCTTTCGGTGCATGGGGAAGGGGGAGGGTAGAGGAGGGGGTAGGCAAACGGTAATTATCGGGAGAAGGCTGTGCTCTGCGGCAGCTGGTGGGGTCTGATTTCACCTTTTCGGTTGGGAGGCTAAATTGGAACAAATTATTGTAGTAAAATTATTGAAAAATTTGGTTAAATTATTTGAAATTTTAGTAAAAAATATTTTTTTGCCAACATTTCTGAAAATGAAAAATAATTCCCGACAATTTCCCGAATTATGCCAAAAGCCGTAGAAAATTTCCCCAAAATGAAGGAAATTAAAGAAAAGTCTTCAAGAATTCATGAAAAGTTCCCGAAAATTAAAGAAATTTCCTTCCTGAAAACCGACGATTTTATTTCGCTAGGAACAAAGTCATACCCAAAATTGGGCGATATAATAGTTTTTTTATAGTTTATTTCCCTAATATATATATAGCATATTGTATACTGGTATATCGGTTCTTACATTTTACATACAGAAATTTTGCCAGGGGAAGTTGCCACCCCCTCCCCCTCCTCCGCCTCCCTCCAATGAGTTTGATCCCATAAAACGCAGATACATCATGTTGAAGGGTAACTGACTCAACAGAACAGCAAAACATCTATTTGTATATCTCTGAGAATTGCAGTAACAGCCCAAGGGGTTTATTGTAGTTATTTCCACCAACGAAGTCAAACGGATGTTTTTACTCAGCTGTGTTTTGTCCATTTGTTTGTCTCAAGATATCTGAAGAATATTGCATCAATACTAAACAGAATATATATTTTATCTTTTTCTTTATAAAGTATTAAATAGGAAAAAATGCTTTAATAATTTGCACCGAAGTACTGTGTGCACTCTTAGATAGCTGGGTAAACATCCAACATTGCATGGGATCTTATGTAACCTACCTCAGGTTAACTAGTTTAGGAGTAAAAGTTGTGCTAAATATTGACAATGTCAATCAAAGGTGTACACAAATTTGTTTAGCTATATGATTTTTATCTTTGAGTTATTGGTACGAACAAGGTCGTAGTGGCCGAGGTGGCTCCGTCGCCCCTGCTGTAAAAGAATATTTTATGTCTATTTTAACAGCCGGAACTTGCAGCTGATATACCTGGCTTTAACCATTTGACAGCGGAACTAGAACGTGGGACATTTATGCGTGGTCACTGGAGATTTCGTGAATTTCCTAGGTGAGCATCTGTGGTATAAGTTCATTAGGTCTGAAACACATTTTTTTTCTTCAAAATAATCGATTACATGAAATCATTTACACAGTTTTTGACATCTACTACTTTCCTTATGAAACTTACCCATTAGAAGACTTGAAATTCTTGCTTCACCGTATTCGCATGCTCATTAACTTTAAAAAATATAAACATTTTGAAATTCTAAAAACATATGGAAAGCATTCTGAAAACCAATGAAAAACATTATCACATCTCATGGCCTGCATGGGATGATTTATGCAGATAATACACAGGTTTATGTGTCAATGAATAAAAACGAAAAAGACCAGAGTATTGCAAAACTTGATTCGTGTGTAGAGGAAAATAAAACATGGCGTGCAGACAACAAACTAATTCTTGATGATAATAAAACTGAAGTACTTAATATTTCGTCACGTTTTCTAAGCACTACTCCAGTTTCCTCTGTTATGATTGGTAATTCATGTATATCTCCTGTTTCTTGTGTTAAAGACCTAGGTGTTATTTTTGATGATAAGCTTACACTGTTGCCACATGTAAATAATAAATGCCGCTCCGCTTCACTTGTCATCAGAAAAATCAGCCAAATTCGTAAATGTCTTGATCAAAAGTCGACTGAGACACTTATTCACGCATTTGTATCATCCAGACTTGATTGTTGTATCTTATTTGAACTTTCTTCTCAACAAATCTCAAAGTTTCAGCGCATTCAAAACACTGCTGCCAGATTAGTTACTCTCACAAGTAAGAAATCTCACATTAAACCCATCCTCCACCAACTTCATTGGCTTCCTATATGTGAAAGAATAAACTACAAGCTTCTCACCCTCACACACAAAGCCATCCATGGTATTGCTCCAAATTATATTTCCAACTTACTTACCTTACAATTATCAACTCGCTCACTCAGATCTAACACTGCTATTCTCCTAAAGTCGCCAAAAATTAACACCAAGACTTATGGTGAACGTTCTTTTTAATCGGCAGCCCCCAAACTCTGGAACATTCTCCCAATCTACATCAGAAATGCCCCTACTTTAGATATGTATAAGATTGTATTGAAAACACACCTTTTCATGAGTTACCCTCATTGGACCTTGTAACTTTATCCTGCTTGTATCTTTTTGGGTATGGTTTTTTGTTGTATCTTAAGGTTTTCTCATGTTATATTTGTTTTTGTAAAGCGCATTGAGACCGTTTGATATAATGCGCTATATAATAATGTATTATTATTAATATCATTATTCTTTGCCTTGTCACTCGCCTGTTTACTACTTATCACTCTTTCCCACTCCCGAAAGAGGCGGATCCAGAACAAAATTTAAGGCGACGAGTTTAGAGGTAATAAGTGCTGTGGATACCAAATGAACTTGTCTAAATATATACACAGTAGTGCGGCTGGATCCAGGGGCGAAGTTCCGGATTTCCACGTTTTAAGGTATTGTAGGGGCATAGGTCTAATAATAGGCCATATTCACAATTGTTAAAACAATTAATGGGTTTTAAGGGCGACTGCCCTGACTGCCTGAGGATCCGACCTTGCACTCGAGTCTGACCGCAACATCCTAACCAGAACTCTCGTTAATTTTCACACACTTAAAGGTAGGCCTCTATGAACAGATATAAACTACTTTGCATAAACTGATACAAATGCCCTTCATACAGTCATAAACACTCACCACGACACTTTCTTAAAAAATCGATCCCAAAATGTGAAAAATCCGGCTTATCTTTAGGTATCCACACGTATGCTCATTACATATTGGGTTTTTTCGTGACGTACAGGTAGGACAGTACATCACAGTACATCATCATATTTGTTTCAAAAATGGTAGTATACACAACACTAACGTTATGTGAAAGTTTCAGTGTACCATACAGTAATACTTACAGCCTAGTGTCACGAGTGGAGTTGGCCGATCATAAAGAAGTACTGGAACTTAATTTGAATTGATATTTCCTCTTTATCCACAAGAAAATGTCACAAAATAATTAATCATAACATTCGTAATTAGCCAACTTAGCTAGCGATATTCTGATGTCTGAATGCAATGAAACTAAAGCTTTTGATGTAGCCTGCCATTACGGCTGACAGTGAATCACTACGGTGAAAATTATGCCATGTAGGCTAGACGGTAAAGGTTGTGTCCTTATTTTACCGTCACACGCCTTCCTTTAATAGTGGAAGTCAGCCGTATCTTGGGGCTAAATTTTGTCACTTTTTAGCAAATATCTCAGAAACGAGTGAAATTTTTTGATAGATGTATGTGTTAATGATATGTTCAGATCATTAAAAGGAACATATTTATGGCAAAATCTCTGACTGTCCATATACCTTTAATGAAATGTTCAGAATATTAAAAGGAAAATATTTATGGCAAAATCTCTACCTGTCCATATACCTTTAATGAAATGTTCATAATATTAAAATGAACAAATTTACAGCAAAATCTCTACCTGTCCATATACTTTTAAAAAAATGTTCAGAATATTAAAAGAAACATATTTATAACAAAATCTCTACCTGTTGATATACCTTTAATGAACTGTTCAGAATATTAAGAGAAAATATTTATAGCAAAATCTCTGCCTGTGCATATACCTTTAATGAAATGTTCAGAATATTAAAATGAACATATTTATGGCAAACTCTCTGCCTGTCCATATACCATTAATGAAATGTTCATAATAATAAAATGAACAAAATTATAACAAAATTTCTACCTGTCCATATACTTTTAATGAAATGTTCAGAATATTAAGAGGAACACATTTATGGCAAAGTCTCTGCCTGTCCATATACCTTCAATGAAATGTTCAGAATATTAAGAGAAACAAATATACAGCAAAATCTCTGCCTGTCCATACACTTTTAATGAAATGTTCAGAATATTAAAAGAAACATATTTATAACAAAATCTCTACCTGTTAATATACCTTTAATGAAATGTTCAGAACATTAAGGAAACATATCTATAGCAAAATCTCTGCCTGTGCATATACCTTTAATGAAATGTTCAGAATATTAAAAGAAACAAATTTATAACAAAATCTTTACCTGTCCATATACCTTTAATGAAATGTTCAGAATATTAAAAGGAACATATTTATGGCAAACTCACTACCTGTCCATATACCTTTAATGAAATGTTCAGAATATCAAAAGGAACATATTTATGGCAAACTCACCACCTGTCTATATACCTTTAGCTTTTTGCTCATCTCCTTCTAACCTGAAACGCATAGACTTACTTTTTTTAGAATGGTATACTACTATTTATGCCTGCTATACCACTGACAGTAAAAATAAGAAAGTGCGCGATCATGCAGGTCAGATGATTAACTAGTTTTGATGTCTTCTTTCCAAATGTCCGCCATTAGAAAATCAGAAGTTTGTGAGCAAAACCTGATAAATAGATGAATTTATGCCAAAACGTTTTAACAGAAAGTCACCGCAAAAGCCACTTGTGTGTAATTGACTATAACCAGAATGATAGCTGGCTGATACGTATTGCCAAAGTAACACAAATCATACTTTTTCTAAACGATAAAATATAATCATTGTCGTTATACCATTTTATAATTCATCTTAAAAGTCGAAAATCAATCTAACAACATTTTGAATGTTGGATTATGTCTGACCCGGATACTGGTATACTGGTATGAGCCTATATACAGATATAAACTGAGTGGTTGATAAGAAATACATTACCTGTATATCTTATTTTCTAGAACAGGTCTATAGTACATAGGTGAAGTTAGATGTTGTATTATTAATTCTTGTTCTTTTCCATGTATGTTTGTCAGACAAAAACGCGTCTGTTGCGGTCAGGCACAGCTCTTGGCCTGAGACCAAGGAGATGCTTTATAAAAGTCAATAAGAAAATTGAAATGGAAAATAATAAAATGGTCTACTCAAAACAAGTTGTTCCGCCGAGATGTGACCAAGTTAAGGAGAAAATGAAATTTAAAAGCTTTCAAAAATTGCTTACACTTTTCCTCAGAAATTCCAATCACTTGTGCAAGTTTCACCGTTTTGCGTCCACTAAATTCATTTTTTCTTCATTCTGCCAGCTTGCGGTACACGAAACAATTCGATATAATCAGGCAGGCTAATACAAGATGTTTGAGAAATATAGTTTCCAACGCAATGTTGTAGGAAGAGTCAATTGGGGAGAGGAGACCCCAGGCCCGTAGCCAGCTTTACATTTTTTAGGAGGCAAGTGAAATGATTGGGATGGGGAATCGTGCTATTTCTCTTAATTTCAGGTTTTAAATCAACTTAAGATTATGGCTTTAACTATTTTAACCGCAGAGTTTATAGCCTATTTTAACATACTATCTGGGCCCCTTCCTCATTTCCTTTGATTGCCCTCAGTGGTGAATTTTGATCCTATAGGAAAATATCCCTATGAAATAAGCTTGTACAATAAAATATGATAAATTAAGATCGTCACCTCAATAGTCAACATTGAGGAACAGACTCGGGAAATTCCTTCGTTTTGGGAAATTTCCTTTCATTCTCTTCAAATTTGCTTTAATTACAGAATTATCAGGAAATTTTCTTTATTTTCTTGAAAATTTTATTCAATGTTTTTAAAGGTTTTTTTTTTTTGATTTTCAGGAAATTTACTTCCTTTTTTGAGAAATTTGTTTTAATTTTTGGGAAGTTTACTTCATTTTGGTCAAAATTTTGTGGAATTTTCTTTCAATTTTTGGAAAGCTTATTTCATTTTAGTTAAAATTTCTTCAATTTCGGAAAGATTTTAGTGAAATTTTTTGAATTTTCCAGATGTTTTCGTTTTGTTTTGAAAATTTGCTTTCATTTTCGGGAAATTTCTTTCATTGTCGGGAAACGTTGCAAAAATTTCCAATAATTTTACTCCCCCCTGCCAACCCACCCTCAAAAATAGATTTTGGACATAAGACAGTCATATATTTTTAAGGTTTGTTTAGACGAAAATAAAATATGGTTCCTCACATACGCCGCTGACTTGATAAATTGTATGGAAATGATAGATTTCTTCTGCATGTCCCCCTCACCCCTCATCTCTCCACCCAAGATTTCTTTAAAAGAGCTATGGCAGAGTTGCTATCAGATGCAACTTGAGGTGGAACCGTGCTAATGACTATGTTGCATTTGCTACTGTCAAACATCGTTGAATTTAAATCTGTTGGAAAATTCCTTAACTTTATAGGTTTCTTTTAAACGAATACGGGTTGCTCTTGCATAATAATACCTATCAGGAATAAGAAATTTCAAAACAAAATTTCAAAATAATGATATAAATTCTGTTTCCAAACTGACGTGATAAGAAAAATGTATAAATAACTTTAAACAAAATTAGAAAGTGACAAAAAGGCACATATCACAAATAATAAATATCTTCAGAAATTGGTATCTTTGTATGCAGATATGCTTATGATAAAGACTTGACATGCAGGTCACTAGAAAATCTGTGACATGACTGGTGGCGGCGGTTATTGGTTGGCTCGTGTGATGTCTACCGATCATACATTATGAATTGTATACTTATCTTTACCTATACATAATAACCTGATAACTGACCATTCACCCTCCGTATCTAATTTGAAGACATGATCAACAGCGTCAACATCGTATGTTTCTCATTGTGGAGAATACCATAAACTTGTTGCAATAAAAGAGTTTTTTTCTTTGAAATTTGAAAAAACAAATACATGGGGGCAATTCCTGGCTTGCAAATCCTGCTTGCATGTGCATTTTGCTTATCCGGATATTGTGATTAAATTCTGGAAATTTATAAGAAGAAGATTTGGACCTCCTGGGCACCTATAAAACATCCCTCGCTTGCCGGCACAGTAAATATATCATCTTCTTGAGTTTCATTCCTTCACCTTTTTCGTGTGAAGTTGTCTCTAAAGGCGGCCCCTCGACTTCCTAACCTTCTTGTAGCGGTGACGACCCTGTCCGAGTAATGTTTCTTTCGTCTGCTCAACAACATTGAAGGTTTTTCTTTATTTTTTTCAACAGGGAAAACAAAATAGCATATATCAACATAGTTCGTGATCCCATCGAACGACTACTATCTAATTATTATTTTGATTTAAATGGCGACCTTTATGGCCAGTGGATCAACGACGGCGTTGGATCTCCTCCGGTAAGAAATTTTTACTTTAAAATCACGATTGCATGGCGTCAATCTTTGCCAGACTAGGGCCAGATATCGAAAAATATGTCCATTAGATTCAACATTTTTCCTAATGTATTTCCCCCAACCATGCCAACAAAAAGATATCCGTATTAGATAGGCATCGCTGTTTGCTACTGGCGCCACCACAGTTTTAAGCTGCCCCATAAATTCAATGTTGTTTATGACTGCATGATTACAGCCCAAGAGCTAGCCCGAGATGATGCTGATCTTTCAGCCTATTATCATGTCATTAACTTTATTTTTTCCTCCACCAACCTGCCAACCAAGTTCGACGGAGGTCTCTTTACCTGTCTGTCTGTCTGTTTGTTTGTTTGTCTTCAGCATATCTCACAAACTGGTGGATGAATTTTGATTACATTTTATGTGTGGTTTTGTTACTAGTTATGGAAGAAATGAATACAATTTGGGATATATTGAATATAGGGAAAGGCAAAAATTGAGGGGTGGGGATGCTTACGGTAAATTTGTCTGTCATCAAGATATCTCAAGAATTGACAATTAGATTTTGATTAAAGTTGGTGTGTGGATATTTTTACTGATTTAGAAAAGTATGACTACATTTTTGGACACATCAGCACATTGGAACAGGGGAAGAGCAAAAATGGAGGAATGAGAATGTTTTAGAGTAGAAAATTTTGCAATTGAAAATTACTGCACAATGAAATCATGCACTGAAAGAAATTATGAACAATTGGTTTGTGGCACGACAGGAAAATGATGGATCTTGCATGAAATTAACTTTAAACAATGAATGCTTAGCCTGGATAAAACTGACAACAATAATATGGTAATTAAACAGTTGAAAGAAATCAATCACAAGGTAGATAACCCTGAAGAAGAAAAAAATGAGATGAAACTTATGGGCGTATGATTTCTGACGAAGAATGTATTGGGGATGGTGAATGAACTCTAAAATATATAAAGCTAAGCCTTGTTTGACTTGTTAGCCTAAGGTATGTACTCTTATTGATTGCTAAAATCCTAACGTACAGTCAATATGTTTAGTGACATTGGAAGTAGCTTTTGTGATTGTACATGCTTACATATGCCTCTATATATGAAATGTTTATAAGCTGGTAATGTGGCGTATTCCTTTATTTCAAGTTTACCTCATAGTGTCTATAAGCATTTCTTCATATTTCTTGATATCTGAATTAATATTTTGACAGACCATCGATGAATGCATTTGGAGTTCAAACGATTATTGTTTCAGAAAGGTGTATTCCTACTATAAACAAGTTACATTGGAAAGATTTTGCGGGACACAGTGGAATTGCAGGTTTGTCACCGTTTGTTCTTGTCATTTCGAACCGCATACCCTTTAAGGTCTCTACTCATGGGTGGAATTTGCCCATCAAAAGGCGCGGGAGGGGGTGGGGGCGGGGGTAAACATGAAATCACACTAGGCCTATAAGATACAAAATATGAATATGGAAAAAAGTGGGGCAAAGTTCCCACCTTGCATCCCAACTCTTGCCTTATGCTGTTATGTCTGCACCCTATGATTTCACGTTAACTACATACAAAAAAAAAAACAATAGGAAATGGATTCCTTTCCATCTACCTTCCTAGAAGCAAAACTCTTGTAGGGCAGTGTTCAGGCCTCCCTTTCATTTGGGATTCTAAAGCACCAGTTTGCCAGAAAATTATATAGACCTATACATTGCTTCTAGAAAACCATTAAACATATATTAAGAAGATATGAATTTTCGGTGATAATTGGAAAATTTTGTATTATGCTCCGGAAATGGACAAAACTACGTATTAAGTATGCGAAAACAATTGGAGGATTTCATATCTTGATTTGTCAAACTTTGGATGAAGATTCGAAAATTTGCATAATAGTATGATACACCTCAAACTTTTAGATCATGTGATTCCGAAAATATCTCATTTTTTTCCTCCTAATTTTTTCCTAGCTTTCTCTACTGCTCTACCACTGATTTACAAGTAGGCTACATTTTCTTTTCTTTTTGAAGTCAAGTCACAAACTGGACCTTGCAACAAGCCAAGAAGAATGTCGAGAGGTACACACTGGTTGGACTGACGGAGCAGTATGAGGATACCGTCAGAATGATGGAAGTCCTATTTCCAGATCTGTTTCAAGGCATAGCAGAAGTATTCATTCAAAATAAAGGTTAGTTGTGTGATTAAGGTTTGATGTTTGTATTAAGTTGTAATGGGGCAAATCCACAGCCTGTAATTCGCTTACAGACTGCGGAATTACCCCCCCCCCCCTCCCCCTAAGTTACCCTGGAAGGGTCCCAAGATTACCTGAAAACAAGTCGCAGTTTGTAATTCCGTTACCGACTACGTAATTTCCCAATACCTTTTTAAGCTATTTCAGATTGCTTATAATCAGGGGTGTTTTTGGAAAGGGGTTGGCAGCTCTCCTTGTTGAATTTTAATGGAATGTAGTGCGGGTCCGTGGCCCACACATTTAAAGTGGCGTCCCTCTTACCCCAGAAACAAACACTTTTTGGTAAAAATTTACCTAAAATTGTCAAAAAATTCACCGACATTTTAGAAAGAGTGACCGAAAATGAACAAAATTGCACAAAAATAACCAAAAATTTCCACAAATTTGCCCGAAAATGATCAAATTTTACCTAAAATTGTGAAACAAATTTTAAGGGGAGTGACCGAAAATGACGAAATGTCCCGAAAATAGAAAGAAATTGCACATAAATGAACAAAATTTTCCGTAAGTTGACAAACAATTCACGAAAAGTTGTGTCAAACGGCCCGAAAATGAAAAAAAAATCCTGAAAATTGAAAAACAATTCCCGAAAAAATGAGATTTTTTGATTAGCAGAAAAGTCTCTGATGGAACTTAATTTACAAGTAAAATTTTTCTAAGTTGTGACCTGGATTTTTTTTGGGTTCTTGCCCTCCTTCTCCCCCACTTTCTTGAGAGGTGACCCTTCCTACGCCTCTGCGAACACTATGTACCAGTATGGTTGAGAATTGGTGTAGAGGGTTTAACATTTTTACATTTTCATTATCACCCAATTACCACTTCAGCCCCCACTTCAAACATTAATAAATAACCGTTGCATCAGTAACCTCACAAATTTCATCAGATATACTGGTGACCTTTCTTGGGTCGAGATTTTCTTGACGTGTGCATGTATAGGCCTACAGAATTGTCTTAGCTCAGTCAAAATTTGGGAATTTTTCAAATAGATGTGGAAAACAACACCTATCGACTTGTTTTACTTTTATTATGGTCTTACACATAACCAGACATGCGCAAATGACTCTAAAAAGAAACTCTTCTTGTTTCATTTACTTTCACATGTAGGGTTGACCTTAAAGTTTAAAACAAAGGGTAAGAAGAAGCCATCGAAGAAAACGCACGAATTTCTCCGAGCAGACCTTCGACTGGAATACGAGTTTTATGAATTTATACAACAAAGATTTACAGACTTAAAAAAAACACTGCTATTAGATGCCGAAACGCAAAATGTATGAACTTATTAATGTGGAACTGAAAATGAGGTAAGTTTAATGTTGTATTTCAAACGAATTCTTTTCTTTACCTTTCTTTTCGATAGGAAGAGTAAAATTCGTGTACATTCAAGTTCCGTTTTTTCCGAACAATTATCTTAAATTTTCGATTTTTCCCAATTGTGATTTTCAAGCTCATACAAATTAATATGGCGCATTATCTAAAAATAATCTAATGCGCCTATAGTAATCATACAGATATATATGAAAACAAGAGTAAATAATAATGGTGAATATAGTAACAAGATAATGTATAAGGCAAAGATACAAATGAAATTATAGGATTGAAAGCACAATCAAAAGGATATTAATTTAAGCTTCAATTAATGTTGGAACTGTTGAAGGGATCTAACAGATTTGACTGAAAAGGGTGCCCAGACTATTTCTTGGTTTGAATCGTGTACATTAAAAGCGGATTACCAAACGATGGTCGAAAACTACAAGACAAACAACCGTAAAATGTTCTGATTTTCGTGGCTCTAAATTTCATACAGCGAAAATGGAAGGTCAGTCACAATTTTCGACTGATTTTTGCTTGAAATGGAGCGTAAAAATTGTGATTTTCCTCTTTAGAAATTTCACATCTGTGGTCAGGAGCCGGAAGGGAAATTCTCTGCGCTGACCTTCTTTATCATACAGTGACGTAAACAAATTTGTAAAAGAAGAGAAGCCGAACTCATGAAGAAATAAGAACATGATTGTATGCATTTAGTCTGCAGGATCTAGCATATAGGGCCCAAAAATTATGCTGAATAAGGAAAGAACGCTCCCCTTATACCCCTCAGTACACCCCCTCCCTCCTTTCCAGGTACTTGTGTAGATATACGCTACATAAATGCTAGAGCAAACGAAAATACATTCACTATTATCATGTCTCATTTTACATTGTTTTTTTACATTCTGTATCTCAATAATCAACTGAAACGAGAAGTGTTTGTATAGTGACTTCCGAAACAGATTTTCCTGATTTAGCATGTATAGCTGTATAGGCGATACTTGAATGGCTAGTTGAGGTTTTGATATTGCTTTGCCAGCGACATTAAAGTTTCTTTGCGATCAAAAATTTGAACTTATTTTCCCTTCTATTCTTTATTACAGGGGTTGGATTGGACGGGGTCAGCAGGTCAATGTTCTGGAAAAGTAATCAACAAGCATGTAAAATCTTCCTTGTTTGACATAACGTAAACTGAAAGGCCAGATATCGTGTTAACTTGTTAACGTGAAGATGGAACTAGAATTCAATCTGACGTTTCTTGTTGGTCGACATATTTACACAATTAATGACAAGCCAATATATTACCGCCGCCGATCTGATGTCGCTAGTGTGCTTACTGGTAACGGGTCAAACAAGGTGACGGGTCAAACAAGATGACGGGTCAAACAAGGTGACGGGTCAAACAAGGTGACGGGTCAAACAAGGTGACGGGTCAAACAAGGTGACGGGTCAAACAAGGTGACGGGTCAAACAAGGTGACGGGTCAAACAAGGTGACGGGTCAAACAAGGTGACGGGTCAAACAAGGTGACGGGTCAAACAAGGTGACGGGTCAAACAAGGTGACGGGTCAAACAAGGTGACGGGTCAAACAAGGTGACGGGTCAAACAAGGTGACGGGTCAAACAAGGTGACGGGTCAAACAAGATGACGGGTCAAACAAGGTGACGGGTCAAACAAGGTGACGGGTCAAACAAGGTGACGGGTCAAACAAGGTGACGGGTCAAACAAGGTGACGGGTCAAACAAGGTGACGGGTCAAACAAGGTGACGGGTCAAACAAGGTGACGGGTCAAACAAGATGACGGGTCAAATAATTTTCCTGAGACGAGATTCCCTCTTTAAACTATTAAAAAAAAGAATGGACGTGTCGAGGAAACTAAAGCCACAAAACTAACAAGACCCTTCATCAAAATCATTAGAAAATTGATAATTTTACAGCCTTTGCATTTGTCACGTGTCAATATGTATGGCTGTGAGACCATGGTCAGTTGGTATTGCCTTATATAAATCATTTGTTTTTTAATCGTTTGTCTCAATTCTTTGAAGGGGTACCGCAAATTCTGATCAAAATTTTGTAATTTTTCATCATAACCACGGTCAAATTTTATCAGTCTGTAGCAGAACAAAACAGATGTAACCAAACGTTTACTAAACTGCTTAATGTGTTCTTCGTTTTCTGCGAAGAACGTAAACAGATAAATTTCCGATAAGATGTATTTATTTCGGATGTTCAACTATGATCATTCCTTAATCAAAATTTTAGTATAGAAATTAATATTTACATGTTAGCATGGCCGTACGAGGCGGAGGCTGGTGGTGGCATCCCCCAAGAAATGTTCCAAAAATTGTCCAGATTTAAGCAAAGCTCCCTAATATTAAGGGAAAATTTCCGAAAATTTGCAACAAATTCGCGAGTCGGGCAGAATCATGCCCGACTCGGCTATCTGGGTCATTGCCTTCCGACTCGGCATGATGATGACAATATGATACTTAAACACCGATCTTATGGCAGGCAGAGAGATAAAATTGTAAAATGTACTTTTTAAATCAGTAATTTGTCAAAATCATGCCCGCCCGACTCGGCTAGATTTCCCGATAATTAAAGGAAATTTCCCCAATTCGAAAAACTGCCCGGAAATGGAAGAAAATGTTCCCAAAATGGAAGCAAATTGCAAGAAAATTAATCAAAATTCCCAAAACATTAAAGACAGTTCCTGAAATTGGCCCAAAATACGCTAAAATTTTGAAAAACCTGCCCCAAACTGAAAGAAATTTTCCGCAAACAAAGTTTATTTCCCTAAGGCGTACCCCCCGTCGCCCCTCCCCCTCCTCCCTCCTCCCAAAAAATCAAACACTCTGGTGCAACGATTGCTCAAACTAAAACGTTTATTCACAGATTCATTGCTATTTTACCTTCGTAATAAGTTTTCGAGTCGGAAAAAGGTCGCCGCCTCCCCCCTCCCTTCCCTGAGTAAGATGGTCCCGTGCTGCCATGCGTGTTAGGTCAGTGCAGTATGTTGACCACATGTAATAATGAATATATGTTTTGCTATTTGTTAATTGCTTGCATTTTAAATATTAAGTTGAGTGGTCAAGACTGATTATCTGAAAGAGGTCAATAATAATAATAAGTATAATAATACTCGGTAAATTGTGACGATATTATCACAATATTATCGATAATCGTGATATGACGATTTATCTATATTATTTGTACAGTTTAAACTCTTTGACAAATCTAAGCTTTTAATCAACAGATTATCAGGGTGTATTGTTTAGAAATGGGCGACAATGAGTACCATGATACACACCCAGTTAGGAAAACCTATATACCTCCTTAAAAGGACTCAAGTGATTCAATTAGACCACACTGCTGAATGCCAACATTCGTAACGCAAGATCTGATGAAACCCTAATGAGGGCGGAAGGAGGGAAAAGAGCTACCATGGCTTGCCTCCTACGGTATCCTGCGTTGGTTGGGGCAGGTACTTTTTAATCACTTGACACACCCAATCAGGAAAAGCAATACACCTCGTTAAAAGGACTCTGCAAAACAATCAAGACTATCTTGTGACGGCAATCCGATGACCTGGAAAATCTCAGGGGCTGCTATACAGGTAGTGACTAATCAGAAGCCAGCAAAGGATTCTATGGAACAGTCGAGAATATCCTGTGACGCAATTCGATGACCCTAATGGAAATTCTCAGAGGCCGATGTACAGACCCCGACCAATCTGATGCTCCGTCGTTGAGACTATCTTGTGACGTAATCCGATGACCCAGAGAGAAAAGCTCAGTGGCCGCTATACAGGTGGTGGCCAATCCAAAGTTAGCATTAAGTATATGAATACAAATCTCAGAGGTCAATATACAGACCCGATTAATCTGATGACCCAAATGGAAAAATCTCAGGGGCGGCTATACAGGTAGGAATTGGCTGGAAAATCTCAGGGGCCGCTATACAGGCCCGGGATAATCTGAAGTTAGCATTAAGCATATGCAAATGATTAAAATCTCAGAAATCACTTTACAGACCCCGACCAATCCGATGACCCAGAGGGAAAAGCTCAGGGGTCGCTATACAGGCCCGGACCAATCAGAAGCCAGCATTGGTATCTATGAATATTCATGAGAAATGATTGGTCCGGGCCTGTATAGTAACTCCTTACTACTCAAGTCACATTTTGGTGGAAATTACAGGAATCTTTTCAAAAGTGATATCACAGCCACGCAATCCTCAAAAGCTATTTGATATAATCCGCTTTGTTGTGATATTTTGTTACTTGCGATTGTACGCATGATCTGTAAGCATGTCTGCCATAGACCAAGCCACTGCCTCTACGGACCTCTCAACTGACATCGCTAAGGTAATAAAAGAACAGATTTCTTTAAGTCTTGATTCTCTTGAATTCAGAAAAAAACTTATAAGCAGCCTTGTTGATGCTGTTACGGAAAGAGTGGCAAGTGATATTTGCAATGCTATAGAAATTGAGCTGGACGCCAAACAACAGCAAATAAATTCAGCCAATTCCAAGATTGAATCACTGGAAAAACAAATTAATATTATGCACTCTGCCATTGATGAACAAGAACAGTATAGTCGCCGAAATTGTTTTAGGTTGAATAAAATTAAGGAAATGGTCCTTAATGGAGAAATTGAGGACACTGACAAAGTGATCATAGATACTGTCCTTCAAAAACTAAGTTTGACATCAACCCCTCTGATATTGACCGCTCCCATAGAGTGAAGCAATACAACTCGGACCAGTCCAACAAGTGGACAAGACCTGTCATACTCAAATTAACAAAATATTCATTAGAAATTATTCAGATATCAACAAATTTGACACGAAATCAGCCCAAGCTAAGTAACTATCATGCACAAATTCATCCCCAACATGACTTCTGTTATAATGCTGTAATTACTATACATGACTTATGATCTAAACATCGGTTTTCAACATTATTTGAAGATCGCGATGCCCATCTTAAGCATATTCTGGTTTCTTGCTCTTCATACTTATCAAGAGCAATGTTGTTTATGTCCAGTACTGTATATGAATCAATAAAACGTTGTGTAATTTATGTTATTGAATTTTATGGAATTTACCGACAATACAATATATTTTATTGTTCTCAAATCTTATCCAATCTTTGATATACATATTTCGTTTTGTGTATGATTAACTTGCATATTCTTGATCATTTATATATTGCATGTTTAAGACACACAGTCAAAACTCCTTTCTTAACTGTACTAAATGTACTAAATGTATTTTGATTGTTATGCGGAATTTAAATGAATTCATCAGTGCAATTGTATAAACTAAACCATTTCAATTTAAAAATTTAAAGTTGAACCAATTGTATCCGCCTGCGTATTCGGTTATGATAGTACAAATGCTATCAAAACTAAACCATTTACGGACAGACATAACATCGACAATGTCAAATAACCATCCGTATTGAACCCGGGGCCTTAATGACGCTGATCTTGATATAAATTGTTTAAATACCTCTCGTAGCCTTACTGTCATTACTATTCATTAGATAGCTTTAACGAAAATTATGTAACACTTAAAGACCCATTATACCTCTTTCATGTAAATAGTAGAATCTCTTCTTGCTAATTGGAATGCATTGCAACTAATCCTCAGCTCTTTAAGCACCAAATTTTCTATCATCAGTATCACCGAAAACTGGTTCAATGACCTTACGACCCATTACCCTTTGTATTATATTGATGGTTGTACTTTAGAGCACGCCTCTAGACATGGTCGGCGGGGGGAGGGGGGGAGGGTCGCTTTTTTTTATTTATAAGAAATGACATTAAATATAAGTTAAGAATGGATTTGAATTTCTTTTCATTGAAATAATGTCAGGTAATAATTCCTTTATTACTGGTGTTATTTATTGTCCTCATGGTATTGATTATGTTGTTATGGATCATTTTACGAATACTTTTGAAGCCATCTCAAATGCACACCTGAAGTGTCATATTATGGGCGATTATAATTGTAATCTCATAAATTCAACAAATCCTACTGTGCGTGATTTCAGAAAAATATTGAATTCATTTCCTTTTGTTGCATTACAATCTTTGCCTACAAGAATAACCAGTACTTCTGCTTCTTTGCTCGATGTAATTTTCACTAATGATCTTAAGAGTCCCTGCACAAATGGAGTTCATCTTGACGATATCTCTGATCATCTGCCAGTTTTTACTATTTTTAAATTCTTCAGCAAAAGTTTTCCTTCCCAAAAAGGATACCCGCAATATCAACCCTAAACACAATCAAATTTTTTGAGCAAAAGCTTTGTATTGAAACTTGGCTAGACACTTATAACAGTTGTGACCCAAATAATGCTTTTGACTAGTTTGCGAAAACCTTTATTTATTATTACAATGATTATTTCCCTCTTACTTTAAACAAAGCTTGTGTTTCCAAAACCTGGATAATTTTAGGTATTAGGAATTCTTGTAGAACTAAAAACAAACTCTATAAAAGGTTTCTTAAGAATAGAACGGAAGAAATTTTAACTCCTATAAATTATTTCGCAATCGTTTAACTTCAGTAATACGTCATGCTAAGAAAGATTATCATAATTCATGCTCAGTCCAACCTGACAATATACGAAAACATGAAGGTTGTTAAGTTCATGGCTCTAAAAATGTTAATGTAATTGACGAAATGTTTCATAAAGGACATTATATTTCGAACAGTGATGACATATGTGATATATTTAATGATTATTTCATCAATATTGGACCTTCTGTACAATCAAAAATTGCGCCATGTGAAGATTATGTATTTACTGATTACCTTATGAATAGTTGCAATTCTTCATTGTATTGAACTCCAACCGACACGATTGAAATTCGTGATATGATAGCCAATCTCAATCATACTTCCCCTAATTATGATGATATCTCACCCTCTGTTGTAAAGTCGGTTGCTGATTATATTTCTGAACCTCTTTCTTATTTAGTAAATTTTTCTTTATCAAATGGTATTTTTCCTGATAGCCTCAAAATTGCTCGTGTAATCCCTTTTTTCAAAAGTGGTGAGAAAAATCTTACAAAAAATTATAGATCTATTTCTGTACTCCCCTGTTTCTCTAGATTATTTAAAAGAATTGTTTTTAATAGAATATCAAATTTCTTGATCGAACATAATGTGCTCTATGACAATCAATTTGGTTTTCTACCAGGTAAATCAACTTCCCATGCAATCATCCACCTTATTGATAAATTAACTACTGCCTTTGAAAATAAAGATTTTGTTTGTGGTACCTTTTTAGACCTTTCAAAGGCCTTCGACTTTTAGATCATTGTATATTACTTCGTAAACTTGATAAATATGGTATACGCGGGGTTGTATTAGATTGGCTTAAAAGTTACTTATGTAATCGCTATCAGTTTGTATCTATCAACAACACGAAGTCTGCACTTAATGTATTAAAATGTGGTGTACCTCAGGTCAATCTTAGGCCCTTTATTATTTATCATTTATGTTAATAATCTTCCTGAAGCCACATCAAATTCTAGCCTTATTTTATATGCTGATGATACGAATCTTTTTGTTTCTGGCCCCAATGCCAACATGCTTTTATCTACTGTTGAAAATGAATTAAAACTAATTGATTCCTGGTTCATGGCTAATAAATTATCATTACATGTCACTAAAACTTTAATCGTTTTGTTCAGTCCGCCTGGCAAACCTACAAATCTTGACAATAATTTGGTATCTTTTCAAAATTATCATTATTATTATCATTGATAAACATTTGACGTGGCAGAATCATATTTACTTAGTATGTAGTAAAATTTCCAAGGGTATTGGTATTATCTACCGTCTGAACAAAGAGCTTAAACTGGACCGAAATTCTCACCAACGAAGTGGGCTAGAGGGAAGAAGCAAAGCTGCAAAGGCCGTCTCCGTAAACTAGACAACGTTTAAGTCGCCTTCGTAAACTGGACAACCGTTTTGCAGCATTTTAAGACACACTATCATTAAAACGTAGCGAATTTACAAAACTTGAAAAAGTTATACGTATTTAATTTCTAGACTGAAAGTGAGCGTTGGGAAAACATAAACATTTGAATACTTCCCTGTTGCCGAAAACTGCATGCTTTAGTCACGCTTTTCGATCCCCAACAGGTGAAAACTTGAAACTTAAAACATGTGCCATATGCAACCTAAAATCAGACAATAGTCATTTGCAAATTGCAGCATACAATTGATCAGAAATAACCTTGTTATAAATACTGAATTTTTGACAGCTAATTCTGAGAACTTCTTCCCCTGGACTCCACGTGGAGTTTGCTGTTGATACATGCAACAAAGTATGTTGTCTGCAACATAAATTTAATCAGATTTAACCCTTGTAAATATCAAATTTTTGTGACATTCCGGGACTTCGCCTCCTGGGCTTCCCCAGAGGCAAATTTCCTCTCTGCATTATATTTAAGACAACATTTTTTTACATTATCTGGTGCAGTTATTAACTAAAAAAAAGTTATTTTAATTACTTGAATTGTTTACTTTTTTGAACTTTGTGTTTGATTTTAAATTAAAGCATTACAATCAAGAGGCTGGACCCTACCACACCGTTACATGGAGAAATATCATGATCGTCCCAAAACAAGTCAAGAATTTAATTAAAAATTACTTTAAAGATAATGTAATGGTCGTGTACCACCTATGGTGGTAACCGCGGACGCGAAGCGTGCGCCACAACTATGTGGGGTTCAGGGCCCACTTTCATATACCAGGGCCTCTGTTTTAGTATATCAGGTCTCTCTTTTTGTATATCGGGGTCTCTGTTTTTGTATATCACGGTCTCGGTTTTCGTATATCAGATTCTCTGTTTTCGTATATCACGGTTTCGGTTTTCGTATATCAGGGTCTCTGTTTTCGTACACCAGGGCCTCTGTTTTCGTATACCAGGGTCTCTGTTTTCGTATACCAGGGTCTCTGTTTTCGTACTTTTGGTCTCTGTTCTCCTAAATCAGGGTCTATGTTTTTGTAATTTGGGTCTCTGTTTTGTACTCTGGGTCTCTGTTTTCATATATGTCTCGTGTCTCTGTTTTCACATAGGTCTCGGGTCTTTCTTTTCATATAGGTCTCGGGTCTCTGTTTTCATATAGGTCTCGGGTCTCTGTTTTCATATAGGTCTCGGGTCTCTGTTTTCGAGGTCTCTGTTTCGTAGCACCGTGTGTGACACGCGATGTATACAGCTTGTGGATGTTGTAAGCATAAAAAGTCTATGCATGTAAAACAAAGGTGCACTTTGTACATATGGCATAATTTTGAACTCGTGAGAGTAACCATAAATATTAATAAACCATAGAATTATTCAAATTTTTCCTAGGGTAAAATTTTTAATTTTTAAAGAATGTATTGCTTTCCCTGTTAAAATATTCTTTGCTCATTAATTTCAAATACAAAAGATGAGCATGAACAGGGACAATGGACCTCAGCTCTCCGTACCATCCTGCTGTCGTGGGATATTGGACAGTTGAGCTTATGCATGACAAAAAAATGTATGCCTAGAATATGTAGAACGATAACAAAAATTTCCCCCATTGCGTGCACTGCTGCGTGTGATGGGTATAGCTTGCATGGTTTAGTAAATGGACGTGAACACGGCCGCAGTGATGCATTGTAAAATAAAAGCTGTGTAAAATTGAATTTATGAATTGTGCACAGTCACAGCAGAATTTTACAGGTAGTGGATTCTAAAGGACCAAAAGAGATTCATATACTGGAGAAGTAGACAACATCGTGGATATATACACTGGATGATCCTTTGCAAGCGAACACGAAGTACTCCTTTGGTTGTTATTTAAAAGGCAATCAATTTCTCTCAGAAGTTCAACAGGTGTTTTTAAGAACTTATTTGCAGTGGCATATCTAAGAAGGGTGTGAAGAGGGGGGGGTTGGGGAATTAGCCAATATATAACACAGATGCTGGTATTTTCATTCGTATCGGCTGGATTTTCGTTGATTTTGATCCAAAACTCTTCCATTTGCCCCAAAATCTCTTCATTTTTGGACAAAACATCCTGAGTTTGTAACCAAAAATCTTGAATTCAATTTGTGTCCAAAATTATTCAATTGTGAACCAAATATTTTTAATTTTGGAACAAAATTGACAGTTTGGGACCAAAATTTTATAACCTAGGACCGGGGCGTAGGAAGGACCACATTTCAGGGAGGGGAATCACAAAATTTCCCTGTTACGAGCACAAATATTGCATTGCTTATACCATAAAACGTTGTTGCTAATTGGAAATCAACAATTTGGGGGAAATGTTCTTCAAACGTTGCCAAAGTTTAATTACTAACATTTTCAATGATTTTTCAAAAAAATTTAAACCAATTTTGAAGAAAAAAAAAAATCCCGATTTTACCTCACTTGTAACTGGAGAGACAGCATGGAAGGCAAATTTTTTCAGCCTCGAGCTCCCCTCCTCCCCACAAAAAAAAGAAGAAGAAAAGCAGGCTACGCATCCAAAATCCTCATTATTGAAAAAAAAAGAAGATATAGTACTCGAGGTGAACGTCTTAATAAGAAATGTTTTCAGGGGCGTAAGCCCTCTTAAACACAACATACCCACTGTTACTTTTACGTGGTTGAATCAGAATGTTTTTAAATGATTGGCAACTCCCTACTGTCCTATTGTCAAAAAATAATCAAAATTCGAACTTAGTTTCAAGTTGGCCTCACTGCATCTTTGATATCACAAGTTGCAACTTTGAATACTAGAGAGTGACAGTCTAGTTCTAGCTTGGTGAGGGAGAAGGGGAGATGGGGAAGGGAGGGGGTAAGAATCCTCATAAATCCTCAGAAGAAAATTTGCACAATCATAAATTTCCAAAAGTTTTCAACATATAATTTTAAATTTTCCGCTTTTTTGATCTCATCATGAAATTGGCGATTGTCATGGCCGCATTTATTTTATCAACCAAATAAGGATTTTATTTTACTTCACCATCAAACTCTACAGAGTTATATTACAATTTTCCGATCTTATTTGGAAATTGTATTCTGATATTTAAATGTCGATAGGAAAATAAAGGTCATCTCTCCAAACCCCTCTTTCCACCCCATCAAAAAATCACGCAACACTAGTAGCTAAAAAATATTAGTTGTCTACCTCCTTGATTGTGCAATTACATGTAATGTACGGGTTTGCGTTGCGTAGAGAAAAAAATTGGCATTTAGTTTTTAACTTCCAAGTTTTGTTCCAAAAAACGTGAACATTGCTATAATTGTATTTGTAATTATCGCCGTCATTACAGAGGTACTTTTTTTTAAATATTATATTGTTAGTATTTGGTGTTTAATTTGATCCAGGATGAAGCACAGGTGTTCCTAGTCCTAGTTATGGCAACCTATATACTTAATACATAGGCTAGGCCTAGGCCCAGACCTATATATAAAAAGGTAGGTCACTTTCTAACGCGACTTTTGAACTGCAGCAAATTGTTGGGCTTTTACACTGTTATGACTGTAATGTTGGTAGAGAATCCATCGTTTTTTTATCTCATCAGAATAAAAACAAATGCTGTGGCTTATAAACGATGAAGGGAGTCTCCAACAAATATGAGTTGAGTCAAAAAAATGTACTTAAGATTCGCAAGTGGTCAAAAAAAAAAGGAATTTTCATATCCCTAGGCCTACGGTTTGAAACTCGCGTTAGAACTTAGGACCTTTCTTTTTTATATATATGTGTATTAAGTATATATGTTGCCATAACGCTAGGAACACCTGTGGGATGAAGCACAGATGTTTCTACGTTATGGCAACCTAAGGCCTATACTTATTACATGTAGGCCTAATATATGTAATAAGTAGGCCTTTAATATAGGTTGCCATAATGCTAGGAACACCTAAAGTACCGAGTAAAGTCAGAAATTACTGCAGTAAATTAGGCTGGTGTTAACGTCATTACATGTACAGTACGTTACAGGATTTTCATGTCATTAGGTTAGTAAATAACTTGATGTGGTAAAATTGGTACAAATTTGGCAAAATGAGTTTCTTGTAATACAACTTTGTTGCTTTAATTTTAATAACAATGTTTGATGATTTTATACATTTTGTGTAATTGAAAATTGGGCCATATCGATATTGGGCAATTCTAATTTTTAGAAAATATCCAAAGGAACTGTATTTCTAGACAACCCCCCTAGATTTCCACTTTCAGTGCCCATCACCTGGGTTTTTAATTTTGAACCTTCCTGGATTACCCATCTTCAGAACCACCCGGGACCATGGAATTCATATTTTCGGAAGTTTAGAACCCCCTGTAATTCCCGCCTCCTCAACCCACCTACTGGAATTTACACCTTCAGAATTCCCGGGATTCTTGCCTGGTTTCTCAAGTCCTCAACCTCCCGGATAAAGTGCTGCATATTTGGCATAGTCCCCCTAGAGGGAGAATGGTCTTGATGTTTGAGAGATGCATGGTTTCTTTGTGAGGTTTGATAATACTAAGTATTGTTAATTGTGTTATAGATGCAGCAAAGTATATAATGGTAAGTATTGTTAGATGTTTCATAAATGCAGCAAAGTATATATAGTAAAGTATTAATGAGGTTATGATTGTTAATAGCGTGAAGTGATTGAGGTGTACAGCAGAAAACAACTGGTTTAAGTGATTCATGTCACAAGTGTACTCGTCAGGTTTTTATTTTCAATACCCCAACAAATAATTTTTGTTTATTATTTTACTTTAGACTTATTCACAAGGAGGAGAAGTATTTCAAAATAACCATGTCCCATCTAGGGTTTACATGCATCTCTTGTCGAGTGGCTTTCACCACAGCAGAGTTACAACGCTTCCATTACAAGTCAGATTGGCATCGATACAACCTCAAACGCAAAGTGGCAGAAATGCCTCCTCTTACCGCAGAGGAATTTAAACGCCGTGTTCTTGCCCAACAAGCTCAGAATGCTGACGCAGGAAAGGACAGATCTACCTTCTGCAAAATTTGTGGCAAGCATTTTAATACTGAAAATGCATACACAAATCATCTGCAGTCAAAGAAGCACAAAGAAATGGAGGTTTGTTAGGTTAAGCAATCATGTCAAATGTCTATGGGCATGTAGCAATTTGTATATTACCGTATTTGACATATCAAATGCCCCTGCTCTAATAAGCACCAAGCCAACAATTTTTTTGATTAATTTGAAGACTTAATTAAAATAAGATATGTTACATTATTTGCTTATTTTGCATCTGGCACTCATGATGTTTTTGTGGTGATTATTGTGGGGCTGGTATAAAAGTAGTTCGCACAATGCAATTGAATTGCACACTGGATACGGCCTGGAGCATGGGCCCTTTAGGAACAAACTTTGAGCCTAAAAAGTGGTGCAAGTTTATTTTCGTAACTCTGAGCAGATCAATTGTTACATTTTGAAAATAACATTGTTTGGTTTTTGAGTTATGGCTACTAAAAACTTGATCAATTTATGTGGTAAATTTGTATACCTTTCAAGGATTATAAGGTGACATCAATTGTTTATGACACTAGATTACTGTGCACTTGGGAAAATAAAATTGTAACATAATTTTTTGATCACTTTTGTCAATGTCTTTTGGAGAAAGATTTTCTTTGTTGTGTCTTTCAGAAGACCAGTGACAAATGTTTAGATTCTCTTACAATAGATCAAAAATAACCATCGAAACTGGTGAAAGATTTAACCATATTGCATCCTTTGTGATTATTGAAAATTACAATGGTTATTTTCTGATGTAAATCCATTGATTGGTTTTTGATCCATTTTTATAGTATTTCCAATTTCACCATTGTTATGTCAAATATGGTTTATGGCTAAGATTTGTGTTTTTCAAAGCAGGTTTATAGGAAGCAATCCACCTGGTACATATTTATAATATAGTTAATGGGGCTTCTTGCTGTATGCTTTCCTCTTAGGCAAAGGAGAAGAAGAGGTTAGAGTCAGAAGTGGAGAAAAACAATGAAAAGAACAAAGAAAAAGGACTGACTGGAGAAGCCTCTGTGCCTCATTCAGACAACAAATTGGCAGAGGATACTGAGGGGAACACTCATTCCAAAAACAAACATAGGAAAGTGGAGATGCAGGAAGGTAAGGAAAATTTCAATATGCAGTTGAATCAAGAATGAGAAAATGGACAAGAATTTCAAAGTTAGGGTATGGTATGTGAGTCGAGACTTCTCTGTATTTTATGATACAGGACAAATAGACACACTGAACTGCACAGGTACTACTCTACTTATATATTTTGTTCCTTTCAGGAGCTTTTGAGTTTTAAAATGTCACAGATTTGTTTGAAAAAGGCTGATATAAAAGCAATTTCTTGATGACAAACTTCACTGCATGGAAAAGTATGTCAAGTTTGTTGTTGTCTTTGCTGTCTCTAACGTAAACCAATGTCACTCCAAACCACCAGCCATATGATGACACATGCAACTGCTGCAAAAAGGATGACTGCCCCTCGAAGGTAAATGTCTCTCTTCCTTGCTTGTGTATACGGCTGGCATCAGCACCCACGCTGGAATAATGACATACATCGGGATGACAGCAGGTGACTTTAAGTCCCGATACAACCAGAGCTGAAAAAACAGGAATTCACGGGAAGAATTTTTTTCCTTATAAAAAAATTATAATGAAAAAAAAGAAGATTTCTTGAGTAAGCAATAGTATATGGTAAATATGTGATCTAAAAACGTCCCCCATGTAATTGTGCGATGAACAGTACAAAATATTGCAAAAGAGCGAAGCATATAAAGATGTATTCACTACACAGTTAGTCCCCAGAGCCCCGTTAATTAGGTCACGTGAATGGATTCCACCATCAGCGTGACGTAATTTGCATAATACGGTCACATGGGATGCATTTTTGTCAAAGATGGCTAAATAAGTTTTTGACGGAAGGATTATTTTCAATATAATTTTTTGAATTATCTGGATTTAAGCTTTAGGTTTTGAGAAATCTGGTGTTAAAGTTAGGTCCTAAAATTTATAGGGTACAAAAAGTGGTCCATATTTGCCTTGTTCCTGACTCAGCCGACACAAATTATCACATTTTAAGACTAGATTCGGGTAGGTGACATTCACTATATACCTAATTCGCGATGTTGCACCCATGAGAACATGACAAAATCTTCTGACTAATTGCTCACCAAATTTCCTTATTTCTTCATTACTTTAAAGTGTTATATACTGTAATTACTATGTTAAGTTATGCAAAAAATTAGATCTAAGACTAGAAATGAACATAAAAGTTACAATTAGCCACCCTTCCTTGTAAACCAGGTTTTATAATTAGATCTGCTGCATATCAAGGTTAAGGCCCTGTGCATTATATTTCTAACTTTACACTTTTAGCTTTTGTATTGCTGGTGTTTTGGTAGCAACCATTCCAACTCTTACATATGTAATCCAAAGAAACATGAATAAGGTCTTAAATTTCATTTTTGGTGAGCATACGAATTCCACAGTTATTTACATGCATATGAGGAAGCTGTAATGGTCATATATCCCATTTTTCAAACATTCAAAACTGGATATCCCTCCCATCGATCATTTTGAGGAACAATTCGGGGAAACTTACATGGTTTTAAAACCTGTTATTTTATAATTCAATTTTTAATGGCTTCCAAATTATAAGGATTTGTTTTATGGGATCACGCCCTTGTCATACGAAACCAGCTCTCCCGTTCCTATTGCAATTGTTCCTCGCCGTAAGTATGGAACCGTATCCCCCTCCCCCATTCCAAACATGTGTCAGGCAGGTGCCTGTCTAGCTTTTTGTTTTTGCGGGGCTTAATTAAGCCCCTTAAGACATGCATATTAAGCCCCTTAAGACATGCATATTCATATTGACACAGTGGTAGGTTTGAAATTGCGGGGGGGGGGCGGGGAACCAGAGGCATAGAAAGTTGGGACCCTCCCCTTCATCGAACTACCCGGTTGGAAGGAATTATTAACATAGAATTGACAATTTCCTGGAAATTGAAGGAAAAAAAAGTTCACAAAAATTGACAAAGATATCCTGAACTTTTGATGAATATGAAGTTAATTGAATGAAAAAAAATCAATCGTTATTTTCCGAAATCCAAGGAGAATTCCCGAAAATTCAAGATTTCCCCATTTAGCAGCAACATTTTATTGAAACTTAATGAAGCAGTGCAATTTATCCGCTTGTAACCAGGAAAATATTTGAGTCCCCCCTCTCTGAGAGGTTACTGTTCCTACAACCTTGAGAAGAAAAATGTTGGCAAGTGCCCATGCTTTCATTTGCTACTTTCTGCAGTCCCATTGCTGGGATTTCATGTGTGCACAAGGAAACAAATCATAAAGCTGCTTAGCTTCAGATTTTCCTCTTCTGATCAAATGAAAAATAAGTTGGTCACTTAGCAGTTAGCACATTAGTACATTTACATCGAAAAGCGTGAAATATAGCACAACAGCAAAAACATTCAACGGTTGAGTTTCTTGATCAAGACAGGTTTAATTTTTTCGAAGGAAACTATATTAAATACTATTACATCATATTTTTGCAAATATACTAGAATGAAATCTGAAAAAAAGTTGACAATTCTTTCTTACAAAAGGGTCCAAAAAGAAAAAAAAACTTTAGGGGGAAAAAAATAGCCAATAAAAAAAAGGTTCACCATATGGGAGGAATTCCCTACTATTGTTCAAACTGCGGCCCCTTTAATAACTCAGAATGGATTTGAAGCTCATAGAAGACGTCAGTCAGAGACGGGAACATGTGGGGTAACATTAGTTCGGCAACATCTTTTTGAAAATGTGGATCGATTGCAAGACAGAAGACCAAACTTAGGTGAGTAGCATTGACAAACAATAAATAGTTTTGTTGTAGTTAAGTTTTTTTCAAAAATGTTTTGGGCTCATGCACTTATTCTATCTACAGATTGGGATGGCGGATATGCATATGACTTAAAAAGTGCCCCGAGTGGTCTTGCTTCCCCCCCCCCACCTTTTTTTTTTCAAAAGCTTCCTACACCCTTGCATTTAGCTATGCATTTCACGATTGTGTTGATCTGCCAAATAGGGGTATATTTTTAACATTTTTATATAAACAGTAAAATAATTACTTTGTTGTGCCCCGTCAGCCCATGTACCCTCCTGTCTCGGGCCTACAGCATTTTTGTCTGAGAAATGTTCAAGAACAATTCATTATTTTGAAGGTGCTGTGTTTTTAGAGATAACACCTGTTTAATAATGGTTGATTATCTCTTCAATTATCACTTTCCATAATAAATGTTATTAATTTCTTATATGGCTCATTTTTCTTCAGCGACTTCTACCATTTCCCGATGGCTGAAGGCAGCCAATCAACGTTTTAGTGCATCAGCGAGATATGAGGGGATAGTTGATGCTAAGATCGACGTGCCCAGAACAACCAACGCATCTTCCATCGTGACGATCATTTTTATAGCGCCAGAACTCACTACTGCAAGGAATTTGTGGCCATGCATTTAGATACCTCTTTCATTATATAAATATCCCCGTTTACAAGATATCACTGTTATGAAACAAATGAATGACATGAAATATCTGATAAAAGGCCTACTATGTGTTGCGAAGTGTATGAACCATTTTGTAGAGCTCAGTTTCTGTAGGCTCGAATGAAGTTATTATTGGCCTATAGGAACACTTAACAGAATGGTGCATCGTATTGTAGGGACTCAAGTGCAGACTTGATTCCTTGAAGACATCTTCATATATAACATCATTTGCAATTGATTATATTCTGAACAATTTGTACTTGTTACCGACGTCAGATGTGGTATTTGTATAGCCAGGGATACTCTTATAGACAGTATCCCTGGTATAGCCGACGTAACACAAGATGTAATTACTGCTGGATATGTTGGATTATTCTAGTTACAATCAAAACCATGACAATAAATCTGCGTAAAAGTTAACAGTTATACTCAATACCTTTTATTTATCAGAAAACAGAATTATGTCATTTGCATGTAGCATTACCGAGAGATAATTCGTTTTCTCGTGGTGAGTAGGGCCTATTGTATTCAGCACACAGTGGATGTAAGTTAATGAGCTCTCTGCCTGAGTGCGTTGGGTGTTTTAATCTGTATGTGACTCCGCGAAAAAAACGATTTTTTTTTGCCCACGCAGCCTGGCTGGGTGGCTTGAAAAAGAACTCAAAATCCTGCATATCTCGAGTTGGCTATGCCTTATTATATGAACTGACACTTTCATACATGGTATGCTCAATCAGGGACTGATAGCTAGAATGAGACTTCTTATGGAGCCTATGGGATGTTATGTGGGACATGGGGTGGGTTGCCATGTGGGACATGGGGTGGGATGCCATGTAACAGGGTGGAATGCCATGCGGCATAGGGTGGAATGCCATGGGATGAGATGTCATGTGGTACATATGATGTCATGTGGGACATGGGGTCCCGCCCATTTTAACAAGTCATTTGTTTATAAGTTGTTATATGAACTGATCACACTTTCATATATAGTATGCTCAATCAGGGACTGATAGCTAGGATGATACTTCTTATGGAGCCTATGGGATTACATGTGGGATATGGGGTGGGATGCCATATGGGACATAGGGTGGAATGTCATGTGGCACATGAGGTAGAATGGCAAGAGTTACACAGAATGTAACATAGGTTGGGATGTCCTGGTGACATAGGGTAGGAGGCCATGGGGACATGGGATGTGATGCCATGTGGGACATAAAGTAGGATGTCATTGGAAGGGACACCATGTGGAACATATGATGGGATCCAATGTGGGACATAAGGTGGCATGCTATGTGGGACATCAGGTGGGAAGCCACTGATTAGTGTTTGCACCGGGTCCAAAAATCGTACCGGGTACCCGACCTGTATTATTGGTCGGATATCCGAGTATCCGACCTGCCAACAAGGCCTTTTTAATATTTTTCGCGGAAGTAGGATGTCTTAAAATCTAACAATGTACCTTGTAAAATCTTGTGGCATTTCTTGTTTTTTTAATTGTATCTTTGTTTTTGTGAATAAAGAAATAAAATACAAATGTTTCAAGTCTCTTTTATTGACCTGTCTCATAAAATACCGTACAATAATAATATACTCAGTTCCTTAAAATTTCACAGAACGGTTGTTTTCTGGAATAATACGTGATACCACGGTTCTGTTATGTGTACGCTTAGTAGCACGTAACAATTTCATTTAAACACAACCTATGATTGGTTCATAATAGGTGTTACATTTTTTTTCAGCAAATAGCAGACATGCTTTTAAAATAGTTTGGTAATATACAACCGCAATATATTTTTTCTGCAGCATACTACACACACTGCTTGTTGCGTGCTGGTTGTATATCTTTTTTTTACAGCAAAGTTTAGAGAGTTTAAGTTTTGTGCTACTAGTACATGTAGTACTACCAGCGTACCTACGTTACTAGCCACATCACTCGTTCAAGATCATTTCTGCGATCTGTGACAATATTTTATGATTGTTTTATTGCATTGCGTTGATATAGAAAGAAAACGAACTTTTTTATAATTCTTATTAATTAAGATTTATTCTATTAACATACAATTCTGAAACAGAAACAGTTTGCAATTGGTAATATTATGAAAATCCATACCAGGGTTGTATTTTCGGAATCGGGTAGCAACTCAATCAATCGGGTACCCAGATATTTTGTACCCGAAATATCTGGGTACCCGTGTAAACACTACCACTGATGCAGGACATAAGGTGGGATGCCATGGGGGACAGGGAGAGATACCATGTGGGACACAGAGATATGCCATGTGGGACATAGGGAGGGATGTCATGTGGTACATATGGTTGGATTAACGTGGGACATGCATGTATGATGGGATCCATTTGGGGCATAGGGTGGAATGTCATGTGGGTCATAGGGTGAGATGCCATGTTGGGCATATGGTGGAGTGCCATGTGGGACATGGTTGAATGCCATTTGAGACATACTGTATGGTGGAATGCCATGTGGGACAAGGCATGGGATGGGATGTCATGTGGGACCTGAGGTGGGATGTCATTTGGGACATGAGGTTGGGATGTCATTTGGGACATTGGATGGGATCCATGTGGGACATGGGATGCCATACGAACCATGACGGTATTTACCGTTCTAGTTGATTTTTGTATTATTATTTTTTTACAATATACCAAGGCTACCTAATTTCACCTACAGTGTAGGCATCTGGATGTTCTCCTAAATCATTACACCTATACAATATAGGCATCTGGATGTTCTCCTATGTATTTACATTCACCATTGTAATCATTACACCCTATACAATTTACCTAGGCTACCTAATTTCAACTAGGCATGTGGATGTTTCTCCTATGTATTTACATTCACCACTGAAATTATTGCACTCTATACAATATACAACTTATCTTTTCTTACACATTCCATTCTTTATCTTACATAATTCACAAATTTTGTCACTACACATTTCCTTACTAATACTGATTTACTCAGTACTTATTTTAGCCTAGTATCGGACCTTCAATGACTTTCATTTTCATCCGCAAATCGTTATATGACGTAATGAATGACAACATCAACAGCCAATGAGAGCGCACAGCGTGTTGTGTTTGTATCTGACAAGCGACAATTTAAATTGCCTTAAATTTGCTGTGTTTCTGACTAGGCCAACAAATAATAATGCAGAAAGTAATGGATTTGTGTGGTAAACATATTTGTTGATCTTTTCAGAGTTTCATGCTGTTGCAAGTATTTTTTCATGTATTAGGGTTTTAAAAATTGTAAGTCAGTATTATCCTGTTTTTGTTAAGTTTTTTTTCATCCTGTAAATTCACCCTTTTTTTTTCTGTTTTTAACAAAGTTATCATTTTTTCTGAGAAATCAATCTTTTATTCACAATTTGCAAGTTAGATTGTTTCTGTAGGTGTTCTAGTCTTCAAAATATCACAGATTTAAAATGGTATATTTTCAGCTCATTAAATATACACAGCGTGAAAATCTATGCATGCGTTTCTAAAAGAAGAAAGATTTTTCACGGCTCTGGGGACTTGATTGACAATAATATTATTTCTGTCACCTTTATTTAGAACTGGAAAATTCATTATAATGATTCCAACTCTGGCTACAACAATCACAACAGAATTGTTCAGCAGTGTTAAGTACGACAACTTTTGAAATATGTTTGAATTAAGGATTCTTGCATTATAAGTTTGAATGGCATATATTATGCTTGGCATTCAACTATAATTCACTTTGACATTGGTTTTGTTGAAGAGGCTTTGTAGTTGTAGATAGGGAGGGGGTTATCAGGTGCAAAGAAAGTTTTGCAGATATTGGTCTCACTCTTTGCAGAAAGAAGAAGATACAATAAGTCTCTAAAAGAAAGACCAAAAATACAAGAATGTTATAGAGGACAAAAATACCAAGCTTTTATTGATAGTATGACTCATCATTATTATCAAGTGAACTTTTGCATTGTGTTCTTGACCTTCTGTAATCTTATACGAGAAAATAGTAAATACACACCTTCAAGTAATTATAGTTATTATGCACAATCTTTTTGAACTGCTGCACCAACTTCCTTCTCCCCCTGTTTCACTGCCAAGATTCACTACTGCCCAATATGATTGGTAGAATTACCAATTCTTCGGAACAAATAGCATGATAAAAGATTTAGAAATAAAACTTCTATGTGCATAATGCCTCAGGCACAAGATGTTTGGTTGTTCTGGGCAGCTGGACATATGATTTATTGAATGCTACAATACCTTGTCATGAATAATGTGCAAAATTCATAGATGCAATGTAATGGCTTCAAGCAGGGCATCATCATATCTGTCCAGGGTTCATGGATCGGAATACAGGTCCCCCAAAACACTTCACGTTCTAACATGGCATAAACAATGAGTTCCATCTAGTGGGAAACAATTGCAACAGACAAGTGTTTCCTTGTACCTACTCTTGTGGAATTTTTCCAGTGATACTGTTGCAACTGCTCCTTCAGAAATGTCCAACCAATGGTTGAGAATACAATGTTTGTCAAGCTTTTTAATTTGTCCTCTTGTACAAAGTTTTGGTCCAAGGAAAACATCCCATAGACCCTGGAAGTGGCAGTCTGTAAGAGCACTACAAACACTCAAACAAAAATTTCATAGATATTTAAAAATCTTCCTCATTCACAAACTGCATGATGTACTATAACTGTCACAAACTGGAAAAGCTTAAAATCATGTGAAAAGAAAACAAATGACAGTCACTTATTGTGTGAAAGTAAAGAGTCCTCAAGCTAAAAGAAATTGTTATAATAAATAATCTGAATCTAATTAGGTTAAGTCTGCATATAATCAAGAGATGATAATGAGTATCACATTGAATTTAAAGTAAATGACTGGCAAAATTTTTTTCTTCTACTAGCTATGAAATGTTACCAGTATTTATAGCCATGTCCCCCAAACTGGCAATTGAGATATTGTCTGTGTGTGTATCTCTATTTTCATTTCCTTGGATTATCTTGTTTGTCCTGGATGTGATTTGGATGAGTGTGCTGGGGTGCAAGGTGTTCATTGAAGTTAAAAGTTTGGTGCTACCTTGGATAACCTTAGTACGCATTGTTGAAAGGACCATGGAGTGTTGTAACAGGTTGAGCGGAGGAGGCTTTTTGCATCAGGAGAATAAGTTCAATTTGATGCAAGAAGAGCACGGTTTCATGTGTACTATCAATAGCACTTCAGTCTTCAGTCTTCAGGTGTTCATTTACACACTCAATTATTATCATGTGCCAATATTATCATTTGGAAGGAACGTAACATTTACTTTAAAGCAGTACAGTTAATCTTTGGTGATATCAATAACGTACTTTAAAATAAGATGTCGTACCTTAAAATAAGGTGATGTACCTTAAACTAAGGTAACGTACCTTAGAATAAGGTGACGTACCTTAAAATAAGGTGACATACCTTAGAATAAGGTGACGCACCTTAAAATAACGTGACGTACCTTAAAATAAGGTGACGTACCTTAAAATAAGGTGACGTACCTTAAAATAAGGTGACGTACCTTAAAATAAGGTAAAGCACCTTAAAAAAAGGTGACGTACCGTAAAATAAGGTGACGTACCTTAAAATAAGGTGAAGCACCTTAAAATAAGGTGGCGTACCTTAGAATAAGGTGACGTACCTTAGAATAAGGTGAAGCACCTTAAAATAAGGTGACGTACCTTAAAATAAGGTGACGTACCTTAAAATAAGGTGACGTACCTTAAAATAAGGTGACGTACCTTAAAATAAGGTGACCATACCTTAAAATAAGGTGACCATAACCTTACTTAGGTACCTGCAACATACATTGCAAAAACCTGGAAATAAATCAAACCTTAGCTCAGGCAAATATGATGCACAACAGTTGTAGATATCCTTCTCCAGGGATACAGTCTGGGCCACAGAAATATTTCCTTATCTCATACTAAGAACCTTCTGCCAATGCAAACACTTAGACACTACACAGGCTGACTTGTCTTGGCTTGGTCCCCAAATGTGTTCTGACAAGAATTTCCTTCAAAAACATTGGGGAAGTTGTCAGAGGGATAAGTGGATGGGCATTTCTAATCCCTGTAAACTTAAATTGTGTAAAGTACTCTGTTCTAAGTTAATACGATATGCAATACATAGCAAATAAAGAGAAGCTTTCTGTCCAGATTATCATATTTTGTGAGCTACGTACTTTACGCGATCTATGACATTAATATAATCATACAACCAAATATTGTATGACCTTTTACAAATAAAATGAAAACAAAAGAACTATCAGAATTTTTAGGCAAATTTGCATAGATCGAAAGAAAATGTGTCAATGAAGTTTACGGTGAATTAAAATTAAAGTACATGCAAGTTGAAAAGAGCGTATCTACATATGACTGCTGCTTATATAACTCTGAAAGTAACAAGGTCCTAAAAGGAAGTTATGAAAAATATTGTTGATAAATTCTTCATACAAATTTATTCCAGCTTAAAATATTGAATTTTATACAAACAGCCGGTAAGAGGAACAGTGTGACATATTCTCTCGTTTATTCAAAGCCTTCTAACATTTATATTAGTCTTAAAATATGCTCTTTCAGCAGCTTAGCATCCGTTGGGGTGAAGACGTGATGTTGGTAAAATTGCCTGATGTGGATCCTTTCTGGTTGTGTAAATGTAAATGACTTACCTTATCGTGCAGAAAAGTGCATATATTTATCCCGACGTCTATACTAAACAGAATAGGATGTCAACTTGTGTCAAATAAAAAGTTGCACTGGGAAGATATTAAATTAAATATGAAACACTACTATTTTGTTTCCGAAACTAAAAGACATTTGTTATAGTGAATTACAAAAACTGTATATTTTAAAATTATGATGCTTAAGGGTAGATTTTCCTCATATCGTTTGAAGAATTTACAGAATTTAGAAATGTCTGCATCATATAAAGATTTCTGCTGTTCTTCAGTCTCAAATGAACCTGGAAATTCACTTGAAAGTTGAGCCACATTAGCAAT
The DNA here is from genome assembly GCA_020152595.1 of Chiridota heheva. Lineage (NCBI taxonomy): Eukaryota > Metazoa > Echinodermata > Holothuroidea > Apodida > Chiridotidae > Chiridota > Chiridota heheva. Next base: position 2,414,205 of record JAIGNY010002796.1, on the reverse strand, counting down.
AAATCGTTTTGTCTTCTGTATAAAGAATTTCCCCTCAATGGTAATTGAAAGAAGCCATTTCTTGTTATCTCAGTTACCATGTTTGACATCAATTTAATCTAAAAATCTTTTTCGTATTTACTTTTATCCAGAGAGTCCATGTAATCATTTCCTCTTCATCATCTCTAATCAGAACCAGGCCAGTCTGGCCACTTTCTTTATAATGTAGCGTGTCTTTCATTTGTTTAGGGAACCAAATAACAACTCCCTGATTTGTTGAACTTTTAACGCTGCTAAGATTAAAGATCGGTTTCTTAAAATTGTGTTGTGTTGCTGTTCAAATCTTGTCAGTCGTTGGTGTATAATGTAAATGCTAGATCAAGTTTGTTTTGGGTCATCATCCAATGCTTTGTGAATGTTCAGCAAATCTTCTCCAGGAAAGATGGTTCTCCCTAGTGAAGCTCCACTTAAAAGCCCTAAGAAGCTAATGGTGGAGGAAAGAAGCTGATGAATCTTGTTACTGTGTATGTAGGATAGGTGCTAATGAAAATTATAATCCTGTACAACGATGTGTAAGGGAGTACTGAGGAGTGAGGTTCAACCTCAACTGGTGATGTAAAAGTGTTGGATGGTAGTGGTTGGTTTGATTTCAGTTGGTGACACAATGGTAATACTTGCTTGTGACATATGGATGACAGATGTTGATGTTACAGAAATTCTTGATAATGTCTTGTAGATTCGCTTATTGATTGAGCCTAGGATCGCACAAGCTTCTTTATGTATAGAATTTTAAAGAATGTGTTATCTGAGAAAACTTTGGCTGTTTTTATTATGAGGATTTTTGATGAAGTGTAGTATATATTATGGTGCATTTAGTCATATGTTCAATCAGGCTCACGTTCAAGCGCGTAAAGATGCGAGTAGTACAATCCAGTTTGTCCCAGATTTAATGTAGCTCTTGTTAGTTAATTTGTAAAGCCATTGCTCTCCATCCTGAAGCGTCTGGGTTTGATTTCCAGGCCAGATGATACGGAAAGAAGAAAGAACATAATAGAAGTTTTGACTTCAGACCTGATGTTAAAAGTACAATTTTTCAAATGATGTTAATGATTATAAATAATAATAATTGTTTTAAGATATGCCATTCACCAAAGTACCACAGCACTTAAAAAAATTATGTAATGATAAAATCAAAAGAAGGATTAGGAAAGGTGAGTCTTTTAAATACACAAATGGAAGAGCTAGTTGATAATATCTTTTATGACTGAGTAGCCATAACTTGAAATCTTTTCCCTCCAATAGCAGAATGAGATGCTAAGCTGTGTATGAGATGCTATGCTGTGTAATATTGTTGCTGGATGCGCATGACATCATATTATGGTAACCTTATTGCAGGACATCACAGAAACAGCAATTATGACAGACATTGCATACATCATCATATTACATGCATGTAATATTATAATGCTGGTATCTCGGCATCTGCAAATTGAAGTTGATAGATGATTTGAAAAATATGAGGAGTAATTGTAGTAATAGTATTGGACATGCCGTCAATATTCAATCATTCACACCAGTTGTAGCAATCAACAGCAAGATATTAGTCAGAAACTTTAACTTCTGAACGATGCAAATATAAAAATTCAATTCGACCTCTTATTTGATTTCACATGACTTTTTGTCCATAACAGCATAACAAAATGCAAATTGTAAGTTATGCAGGATATATTGTTGAGGTATATTTCAAACTTAGCAAGAAAAACTAATCTCAGCAGTGTATAGCAAATAATAATAAGTGGCTTCTCCAAGTTGCAACTGGTTTTGATACAAGGAAATGTTGTTTAACAGTTTCATCATGATGAAATGTTTTAGCTTCAACTTAGATGTCATGGGTAAAATGCAGCAAAATAAATGACTATACTTGCAATGAAGTTTGTTATACTTAGCAGTGTTCACACTAAGGTTCAAAATTTGGGGGATTTCCCCCCATTGTGTAATTGTTTGAGGTGATTTTGAAGAAAAAGGGGAGGGGGTGGTGACCTAAAATCTTAAAATCATCAGACATCTTAGTTTTTTCTTGACCGTGAAGTTTTTACTGATTGGTAAGCAACTTAAATTTACTCTTATATCTGAAAAGTAACTTGTGGTGGATAATATAATGGAAAAAGAGGTTCATGCATGTAGCAGTTGTCTTTCTATTATTGTATACTATAGCTGTCTCTTCATCATGTGTTGAGGTATTTGAAGCCTTTGCATTTTACTGCTCATAAATTTTTTACTTCGAGAATAACTTGTGAAAAATTGGAAGTAAGACATATTTGACAGGGTTTGGGATTCACATTGCAGAGTTGTGCAGTAAATATAAAATGTAAATCACAATCACTACACTTAATAATTGTGTGACATATGTACAAAAGATAAAAAATTACATCATTCCAATTCCCTGCATACAGTATATCTACATAGGGCCTATTGTACATAGCATTCCCAAATAGCAGATGACATGATTGCGTTACTATTATGTTGAATATTTTATCACGTTCATTACACGTGCGCAATTTATTTCGACCAATGCAACGATGTCACCGTCGAGGGAGAAGCCTGTACTGGGCCTATTTTTTTGTTCCTTTTGCCAACTTTCATTGGAGTTAGCCAATATGTGGTGAAGGAAAACCATTCTAAATTACATTTTTTTACTTTTGCAATATTGTTGCGCATTTTAAAATTTAACTTATACCTAAACGATCACGCTTAACTTGTACCGTATCTACCGTAACAAATGAAGTAGTTTCTTGAAAAAATGTTGTTCAATTTTTTTGTGGGATTTTCCACCCGTTTGTTTTGGGGGGATTTTATATTTTATGTGAACACTAATACTAAGACTGGCCGACTGCATGGCGTGACTCCGAAGAGTTAAAAAGAAATAAAGTTGCTAGCAATTGTAAGACAGTGAGGCTGGCGGAAAAGAATATGCATAACACAAGATGTGATAACTTGAAATTGTGTATTCTTAGCCAAAGTATAAGTGCAAGTGGCTGACAATATAAAAAGTACAACATAATGTGAACTCTCTTAACAAAAGTAATTAAACTTAACAAAAGAAACTAGGATTAACATTTTTACAGAAAGCAAAAAAGAGAAGAAATCAAATAAATTTCCCAACATTCAAAGTTCTTTCTTATGGGCATGGTCATTTATTAGTACTCAAAAGATATACAAATTATGAAAGAACAGGCCTTTTCTGTCCAGGAAGGAGTTCATAGTGTTGGCATCCCAAGTATGAACATGTCGGTAATTTACACTTTATGTTTGAACATATTCTAGGAATTTTAGAAGAAAAGTATCATAGAGAAAGTTTGAAAGTCTGCTCTGATCATTCAGACCAAACACTCATTTGATGACTACTGTAAATTGCCTTTGTTTTCAGTCTGAGCTAGGATTTTGCTGTAGATTGTCTACGCATTTGTTACTTTTGGGTAACTTTTGTTGCTGTCACTTGCAACAATTTTGATAAACCTTTAACTTCCCAACATCTAAAGTTCTTTCTTGTGGATGTTGTCATTTTTTAGAGGTTGTATTCAAGATAACTAGCTTAATACTTGTGATTTTCAATCCATGAGTAGATAATGTAAATCCTTTGTATCTTTTTTTTCAGATGATGAGGTGGATGATGATTGGGAGGATGCGGAGGAAGAGCCTATTCCTGTGACTGATTGCTTGTTTTGCTCCACCCATTCAAGTTCCTTAGAAGAAAATGTGGATCACATGACAAAGGACCATAGCTTCTTCATACCCAATGTTGATTACTTGATCAACCTGGAAGGACTGATTGAGTATCTGGGTATGTTTTTGTCATTCAGGAAATCTTTGCACTGTTTTTCATTCTGTCTGCCCTCTTAACCCCCTCCCAACCCCTTAACCTTTCCCCTCCTCTCCATATGTTAGACATAAATAAAACTTTTGGCATTATGCACAGTATGCATGCTCAAATCGTTTTACAATAGAAATCACCAAGTTCTATTTATGAGAAACAGGAAATATGTTCCTCCCTGAACAGCATTTAAAGTATGATTCAAACAAAATATATTTGGCATAAGATAAAGGGTCGAATTTAATTTGTGGGCTCAAACTTTGATGCAAATGTTACTGTATGTATCTGCCTGCATCTACATCAACATAAAGAAACATGATTGAGATCAGTGCTTCTACGATTAGCATTGAAATGAAAAAAGAATATCAGGTCAACCTTTTTTAGATGAGGTGTTAAATTAAAAAAAGGCACCTACAAATTACTGATAGTATAAACTAAGTAATAAAAACTGTTCATTCATCTCAATAAAAAGAGACCTCTGTGGCAGTGCAGTAAAGCTTAAACTTTTCAATCTAGGGTCTCTGGTTCGATTCCTGGTGGGTCTCCAATCAGTGCTCCATGACTTGTTAATAAAACGGCTGGGGCGTCTTAAAGTAAATACTCCATTGGAAGTCTGTTGGGATGTTATAAACCTTGGTAAGCCAACCAACCAACCAAACTGATCTTAACCTTTGTACGATTTTCAATTAAAAGAGGATATGAATTGTCTGATAGTGGGTTAAAAACAGTTTATATGGCCACATTTTTACCTTATCGCAACATATAGTATATATGGCCATCTCGTGTGTGTGGGTGTGAATGGATGGGTGTACAATTTTTTTTGTCGCGTGTACAGAGAAGACAGTACAAGTTATCATATTGAAACTTGATGGGAGGGTGTAGGGGGAGGTGAGCTTGTGTCCCGTACAAGTTTGGTTATGTACCTCACTGGTCAGAGGTCAAATAATTGATTGAAAATGGTCAATTTTGTATTGTGCTTACTGGAATAACCATAAGTAATATTGGGTTGGTAGGTTGGTGGAAGGTGATGCAGGGTTTGTATCTTGCACAAAATGGAACATGTCACCTAAAGGTTAGAGGTCAAATAGTTAATTTAAGATAGTAAATTTTGGTCAATCAAGTGTTATGGAAAAACTGTAAGTGCAATTGGCTTGTTACTTTGTGGGTTGATTGGAGGAGGATGTAAAGTTGTGTCTCTGAAAAGTTGTGACATAAAAAGGCAAATTTTGTGCTGCATTTCATTGTAAAAATGTAATTGCTATTGTATTGATTCTTGATGTGTTGGGATCCACAGTTTGTTACTTGGTGGGTTGATGGAGGGTGATGCAAGGTTATGTCCCACACATAATAAGATAAGTCATTAGAAGGTCACAGGTCAAATAATTGATTTAAAAATGAAAATGTTTGTGTTACGCTTCCGGGAATAACCGTAAGTGATATTGGGTTGGTATGTGGTGGCTTGATGGAGGGTGATGCAAGGTTATGTCCCACACATAATAAGATATGTCATTAGAAGGTCACAGGTCAAATAATTGATTTAAAAATGAAAATGTTTGTGTTACGCTTCCGGGGATAACCGTAAGTGATATTGGGTTGGTATGTGGTGGGTTGATGAAAGTGATGTAGGGTTATGTTCCTTGCAAAATATGACAGGTCATTTAAAGGTCAAGAGGTCAAATAGTTAATTGAAAATGGTAAATTTTGATTGGTCGCGTGTTATGGAAAAGATATAAGAGCAATTGGGTTGTTACTTCCTGGGTCAATGAAGAATGATGCAAAGGTGTGTCTCGGAAACGATGTAACATGACGCTTAAAGGTGATAGGTGAAATAATAATGGTAAATTTTGTGTTGAATTTCGTTGCAAAAACGTAGTTGCTATTTTATTGACCCTCGTGGGTTGGTGTCCAGATTGTTACTAGGTGGAGAGTGATGCAAGATTATGTCTCACACATGATGAGGTATGTCGTTGAAAGGTCAGAGGTCAAATAATTGATTTAAAAATGGTAATGTTAGGTTGCGCTTCCTGGGATAACCATAAGAGATATAAGTTACCTGGTGGGTTGGTGGATGGTGATGCAGGGTATGTACCACACAAAATGGGACTGGTCATTTAAAGGTCTAAGATCAGAGGTCAAATAATTGATTTAAAATGGTAAATTTTGGTTGGTTGCCTATTATGCAAATATTACAAGTGCAATTGGCTTGTTACTTGGTGGGATGATGAAGGATTAGAGGGTTGTGTTTGGAAAATATGTAAAACGACGTTTACTTAAAGGTCAGAGGTCAAGTAATTGATTAGAATTGTACATTTTGTTTCGTACTTTCTGGGAAAACCAACAGTTATATTGGGTAATTGTTACTTGGTGGGTTGGTGGACGGTGATGTAGTGTTATGTCTCGCACATGATGTCATTTATAGGTCAAACATCAAGAGTTCAAGTAATTGATATGAAATGATATATTTTATGTCATGTTTCCTGGAAAAACATTTGATCGTTTTACCAATTTGATGTGGCAGTGGCAGTGAGGTCAGCAACTCTGTAGATTGCCATCTTATTCATATTTTGAGCATCACTTAAAAGAATGATTTACCAATTCTTATTATAAATGATTAAATTTTGCAAGTGAAGTAGAATGAGAATTTTTAATGTTTTTGTAATCAACATGCAAAAGTTGTCCAAAGGGCATTTTAAATTTGTTAACACTGTAATAAAATAGTTTAGGAGTGAAAAATTGTTACCAGAATTTTTGAATGAGTAATCTTTAAAAAGGTCATGACTTTCAGAAACGTTTGAGGTAAATTAATTTGTTTGAAAGGATCCTCACAGCATTTTAAAATTCCATTTTGATTTATGGGTCTCATGTAAACAAGCCACCATTCTCATAAATATTTAAGCCTAAAATAAACAAATTCGCTGTTATAGTGATGATGTGCAGTAGATTTGAATATGATGTAATTAAAATTGCCTCCATATATTTATGGTTCTTTGTTGAAATCTGCTGATGGTCCTTTCAGGTGAGAAGGTAGGATGTGGTCACATGTGCCTTTGGTGCAATGAAAAGGGGCGCTCATTCTTATCTGTGGAAGCAGTGCAGACACACATGAATGCCAAAGGTCACTGGAAACTGAACTATGAAGGGGACGCTGCATATGAATTTGCAGATTTTTATGATTTTAGGTAGGTGTTGATACGAGACAATACATTCTTTGTTGTGACAAATCATATATGCATTCATAAGTTATATGTAAGTGTGACGTAAATCTGAGAAACTGCAGACTGACTAATATTTTCGTTATCATTGTGCTCTCATTATATATAATATAAACAGGAGACTTGGGTGTTTGAATACATGAAGTTTGAGGATGCAAAGTCTGGGTTGCTAACTACGACAATTTTAATTTTTAGCGGCACCTAGAAATATTTTGAGTGCCTTTTAGAAATATTTTGAGTGCCTTTTAGAAATAGAGTTACTGTAAGTTTTCAGTTAAATTTGTGAAAAGTTGATGAATTCATAAAGTTTCAGATTGGTGGCTGATCAAAGTTTCAAGACTTGCAAAAACAGTTGATGCGATGAGTTAAGTTAAATGTAACCCATAAATTAATATTGATGTAATTCAATTAAATTTTGTATCACCATTTAGTACTTTTAGAACGTTTTTCCCAAGTAATTGGTAATTGGAGATAAATATGGCCAAGCTTCAAACACTTTAATTGTCAAAGTCAGTTGCTTTTCAAATTGTTGTGACAGAGGATTAGAAGAATAAAACATTTGTACAAACTAATCATTATTTTGATAAATTACCATATTTTTTTCAATTGATTAGGCTTGTAATCTCCAGTGTATGAAATAAATAAAAGTCTGAAAATTCATGCATAAATTAACCAATTTCAATGGAAGTAATAAATCTTTAAACGCCACTAAATTGATATTTTCTTTGGATTTAAGCTTTGGTTTTGCTATTGTTGTTGCGGTATACTTGCATGAATTTGTATCAAGACTTTCTGTGGTCCCAGAAATTAAAATATTTTGTCCACCTCTGGAGCCATAAAACCCTTTGTGTAATACAAAATGTTTGTTGCACTTACAGGGGCAGCTACCCTGATAATGAGGAGGGAGGAGATGAAGAGGAGGGGGAAATCGAGGAAGATGCCCTCAATCTCCAGCAAGATGGCTACGAGCTGGTTCTCCCATCAGGTACACATATTAACATTGATATGCTCATTTTAGAAGGATCAGTTTGCAAACCATTTTCACAGATACAGTAGATGATGATTGGTGTAATTGATAAGAATGGTACATTAGGTGAACTCATCCTGGGAGGTTATGACCTCTTGTAGGTATAGTATAGATATTATTACCCCTGCAGTTCTCCTAATAGGTCATACTTTTAGGTTTAGTGTTAAAGATTTGTCCAACCTAGGATCCTAAAATTAAAGGAGACAAGTTTGATTGGAATTCTACCAAGACATCACATGAACAGAGGTATATTCAATTATGTACTTCTATTAAAGTGCACTTTCTTTAAAGATGGGTCTGCACATACTGTAGATATCAAAACGATAAGAGACCATGAGTGTTGGTAACCAAGTGGATTTTTACAGTGATGGACTAAGGTTGGCTTAAGTTGATCGCTTCAAATACCTCAGCAGCTATGTCACCAAGGACTGCAGTACGGATGAAGAGATCACTGCTCGCATACAAGCTGCAGCATGTGCTGTAGATAAGACTAAGGAACAGTTGAGTAATGATAAAGTCTTAGCATGTGCAGGTGCAGCAGACTTGGAAGTTCTTCTTGTCAGAAACTGACTTTGTTGGTTGGGTTATGTTACCTGGATGCACGATGATAGACCAGTGAAGGCACTGCTTTATGGTGAACTTGGTGAATGCTCTAGAAATATTGGATGTTCACTCCTATGATACAAAGACACCAGTAAGGACATGCTAAAACATGGAGATATCCTTCATACATGGAGAAAAATAGGCCTGTATGGCACAAAATAATTCACTGCGTAAGTGAGAGAATTGACTTTACAAGGAAGGATGACAACCAAAAGAAAAGAGTCAAGCACCATCAGAGTCTTTCCAAACAAAAAAAAATTGGAACTCTTATGGACTGCAGTTTTTCTTCTTTTCATTATCTTTTAATTGTTGTCATCGTTCTCTCCCATTTTTGTTGTTTTTACCCGTGTTGGTTAGGCGTATATATAGTTCAGTTAATGTCCATATTTTTCCAGTCTGCCAAATTTTTCACAGCACTCCGTATGATTTAATTAGGAGAATGTTTTAGAGAAAAAAAATGTTTGCAGGGCTGATAACTTAACTTTCCCTCAGAGAAATATTTTTTAACCTACAGTCGTAACTGTCTTTGCTTGTTCAGAAAACATACTTCTACTATGTACATTAAGTTGGGATCTTTCAACATACTCTAGGAAGAACACTCTAGAGAATGACGTTTAGGTATTGTACAAGAGCAAGATGTTGGGTAGACAATTACTGAATTAAGCCTTGTCACACTTGCCAATCACAGACCATTGATCACTCCTTTCCATCTCACACGGTTTTGGTCTACATTCTCAAGGATTCCATAATGAGGCTTGCCTAGTGATGTTGGACCTAGGCTTTCGTAGGGTGTGACCATCCATCCCCATTTACCTTCTGTAAAGAGCATGTTCAACTGGTTGCTGTTAGTCCTTTCCCACAGTTCTTCATTCCTTATGTATTTCTATCCATACCACTTGAAAATATTCTGCACAATTTTAATTATAAAATGTAATTTTTTTGTTATTGTATGTGTATAATGACGATCTACTTTATCTGTTGTATGGACATGTGTTACCGAAAAGTTAATTTGCATGTGGAGGTGTGAAACTCAACTTAAATGCATTCGGCCTGCGGCCCTGTGCTATGCCGTACACAGTGTGGGAGTGAGTTGTTTTAGAAGCACTGTCTGTTGAAAATCTGTGACTTCAATTTTTTTTAATCTTGTTCGTTCTCAATCTCAAAATGGAATTTCAATTTCAACTTGTCACTTTTAACGGGTGAATAATCACTACATTTTGTCTGAGCGATTCTGTCCAAGCTTTGGATAAGCTGGGACACTGGAACCAGCAAAAATTGTATGATTTGCCGGAGGAAACATTAATGTGAGATTTATCGGCTGGGGCCAAGGGTTCAACAGCTTGTTGGACCCTTCACATGTTCGATGGGCAGTGCATCCTTTCGACAGTGAAGTTGGTAAGTCTATTTCATTATAACGTAATTCCTAACGCATATTTTCCTCTAAATGAATATGTTTTTGTGTGAACTTTTTACGTATGAGGTGCAGCATTTTTTTAAGACCCAACGTAATGTTAGTGCTATATTAGGCTAAGCCTAATGAGTAATGTTATGCAAACCGGTAGGCCATAGTAGGCCTAAGGTTAAACCAAGCGTTAGGCCTGACAAAAATATTGTTACCTGATTGGAGAAAAATGAGAAAAGTATGATATCCAAAGTAGGCCAAGACGTACACATAGAAATTATGAAGTTGTAAACCTATAGTCGGTAATATACACTATGACGTATTGTAATGGAAAATGATTAAGGTCCTATCTCCGACTGTAGGCTAATAATAATCTATCAATTTGCTATCATAATGTGTGATGAACGTAATGATATAGATAAGCATAAGCCTAGCCATTTGTAAAGACTCAGCATGTAGACCAGTAAAACATTAGCCTTTCTATTGCATACTGATTCAGTTAGGTTTCACACCCTGGAGATGATCACTTATCAAAAATATCATAGCCTAATGTGGAGTAAATTATTTTGTTGAACATGATAATAGGCCCTAACATTAGAACACTGAAAATGAGAACATATTGAGCTAGGCCAAGGCCCCTACAGTGAATTTGCTGGTTATTTTAAGAATGATTCAATAAGGATAATGTTAGGCCTAACTTTAGGATGTTTGTGATTGCCACATTGGGGTCAGTGGGAGTTTCCAACATTTTTGCAATACTTTATCCTGTTTTGAAAATTACTGAAAGAGAGTGCATAATGTCTTGCTATGTTATTAATGATTGTGTTAGCTCGGTACAGTAACATTAAAATTAAATTAAAAAAATGAATATATTACACTTCTTAAAGTTGTCATTATTTTGCCTGGTTTGGGGTCAAAAAGTCATATTTTTGGAGGGGATGGAAATGGGTTGTCACTGCTTTTTTGGGGTTAGGCTGATATGTTAAGCATTGGTCTTAATTATACATGTATGTATATATATATCTCTCTTTTTTTCTCTTCAAATGCTTTTTTCTAAATCAGAAAAAAAGTATTAAAAAAAGTATTTTGTTTTCTTTTCCCATTGACAGTAAGTGACCCCTCCAGGCAGGAAACTAGCTTCATTTACCTTATTACCACACATAAATATGTATCCTTTATTCAGCTGAGGTTTTTTATTTACGATGCTGAATTATGGGTATCTTTTGTGAAAGTTGGTGAAGTATTGTAATGCACGAAAATTGCTTTCTTTCCATCCTTCCAAAATAATATTGAGTTACTTAACTAGGCTAGGTGATTTTTACTTGAACCAAATGTTTTTCTTAAAATAAACAAGCCCCACCCCCTTTCTATATTTCCCAACTTTTGTTTTGCTGAATATTATTTAATTTTCTAGGTGCCCTCTTTCCTTTTGTTTCTCTGATGCCCCAGAATGTTTAATTTGACCTATTTACTCAAATATAACATACTTAATTCGTAATTTAACTTTTTCCTCAGTTAAAACTTGCATCAAATTTTATTCATGAAGTGCCATTTTCCTATCCCCTTTTCCAATACCTCCACAGTCATTTTTCCAAACTGTTGTGAAACATGTTTCCATTCCTTGTTTTGGTAGTTTTACATGTACATTAAAAATATCCTTAACCTTTATAAAAGCAAATCAGCTTTCCAACAGCTTTTTTTTTCTCTTTGAATAAGATTTCACCATGATCTATTCTTTGGAATGATATTTGTACTGAATATAATCCTAACATATGTTTCTGATTACTTGTTTATTTATGAATATCTTTGCTCTGAATAAGAAGTTAATTAATAAAAAGCTCTCAACATTTTGACGGGGCTGGAAAAAATCCACTGTTTCAGCTGTGGTTATAACTGTGAGAAATTCAGGAATTCACAGGCAGAAAACAAATCTTTTATTTTTTTATTTATAGATTTCTTAAGTAAACAACAGTATAGATTTCTTAAGTAAACAACAGTATAGATTTCTTAAGTAAACAACAGTATAGATTTCTTAAGTAAACAACAGTATAGATTTCTTAAGTAAACAACAGTATACGTGGTCAAAATGTGCTCTATAATCATCCCCTATGTAAATGTGTGATGAAAAGTATATTTATTGTAAAAGAATGAAGTATATAAAGATGTATTCACTACATAAGTATTATTTCCTTAGTGATTTTTCGTGGTAAGATTTTCGACACCTTTATCCAGAACTGGGTGAAATTTTGTAATTAATTTCAAGTCGACATTTTGTTATCTACTATTGACTCTAAAAGGGATAGGGGTGTGCAGCCCACAAAACGAAAAACATACTCGCAGTGTGACATATTATTTGGTAACAGCAATATGAAATTTAACAAATTTGATCCCCGCAGTATAAAAGAAGGCAATTTTAATACCTGCAATATGAGTGTAGCCAGGCTGCTTGTGAGAGTAATATTCAACTCGTTTCAGGTTACAAAATGAATTTATAAGAATGGGCCAAGATAATCAAAAGTCAGGATATGCAGATCCAGGTCTGATAATAATTCATCAAAAATACAAGCAAAGCAGCATGCACAGGTTCAGTAGCAAATAATGACAATCAACTAATATCATGGTTGCGTAAACATTATATTTAATCAAAGTCAAGAGAAATGAAATCTCTCGTACCATGAACATACATGTGAAAGCAGCGTGCACAGGTTCAGTAGCAAATAATGACAATCAACCAATATTATGGTTGCATAAACATATTCAATCAAAGTCAAGAGAAGCGAAATCTCTCGTACCATGAACATACATGTGAAAGCAGCGTGCACAGGTTCAGTAGCAAACAATGACAATCAACCAATATTATGGTTGCATAAACATTATATTCAATCAAAGTCAAGAGAAATGAAATATCTGTACCATGAACATACATGTGAAAGCAGCGTGCACAGGCTCAGTAGCAAATAATGACAATCAACCAATATTATGGTTGCATAAACATTATATTCAATCAAAGTCAAGAGAAATGAAATATCTCGTACCATGAACATACATGTGAACATTCCTCTCTGAGTTAATCATATTGGCCATGAAAAGGTTTGTTATCATGAGAACCAGCCAAGAGCCAGGGTAAATCTGAAGAAAATATTCTAATGTGACCTTCTGGAGCACTAGAAAACATAAACAAAGCTGAAGTACAGTAACATGAAAGTGTCAATGAATACTGCAAGGCAATAATCAGCTGCTTTGGGCATCACATTTGGTTTTGGATAAATTTGATTACCAAACAAGCAACAAAATAGGGAATACAATTTAGATGAAATATTCAAACAATTCAGGAACACTTTCAAAGTTATTGCAAACTTGGTTCAAACAAATTGCAAACTATGTTACAAAAAAAAAAAAAAAATTGCACTTCTAAATTTGGCCAGATAATATTGAAGGATTAGTTTAGTGGTCAATCATGTCCATCTTAATGTGAAAAATGACTTCAAAAGAAACAAAATGGTGAAGAAAGCATTTAAAAACCTTATTCCATTAAGGAGATATTCAAGTTTAGAGCTCTATCCTATCTTTGTAGAAATGACTGGTGTAAAGTCTACTATGGAAAATTGATTGTTTGATGGTTAAAGAAAACATGTATAAGAAAACACCATTTTTTTCTCTCTAAATTTTAGGCTAATTTTTTTAACGTAACAATGGACATCTCACATCAATTTTCAGACTTTCAGGACTCTAAATTGTATATCTGATATAGTTTTAGATGTATACAGTAAGTAAGTTTTCAGGTTTCACTCTTTTTTGTTGTTGTCTTAAAATTCTAAATACATTTTTATCTTCACTATCAATTATTTCAAGTTCGTCAGTATATTATGAAAATGTAATGATGTTACAAAAAGTCATGAAAGAAGCAAAAACAAAACAGAAATGTTGGAAAAATGAACATTGTTGAATACAGCCATTAATTGCCTTAGTCCTTTTTAATCATAGAAAGCTTTGAATTGCTCAATTGCATTTTATATATCATTGCTAATCTTTGAAATTATATTTGTTTTGCATTTGTAGGTTCAGTTTATGGCAAGAGAAGGAAAATATCCAGATGGGAATTGCCTATCATATCTAAGAATGTTGGAAAAGGGGACACTAGTCACAGTGAAGATCAATAATGGTGCCAATGGGGAACAGGAAAGTGGTGTGGTGCAAAGGTTGAACCCTACAACAGATGCATCACCATTGACGTAAATGGCTGCATGAAGCAGGGTAATAATGTGGCTGGTGACATGTTGTGCCTTAAGTGGTTGCAATGAGGCAAAGTCCCACTGAGCATAGTCCTGGGGACTTGAGTATGATCTTAGTTTGTATGGATGGTTGGTTTCTTTGTGAAGCGCTTTGAGGGGGCTGTGCCTTGTAAGCACTATTACACCACAACATATTATAGTTGGTGTAATATATAGTATAGCAATTGAACAAGAGTTCCAAATATCAACAATATTACATTCAAAATTCAATTTTCAGCATGAATGTATATTTTAAAGGCAGAATATTTTCTCATTTATTGACAGTAGGGACATGAAATGTACTTTATAGAACATTTAATATACTTTTTTAATACAGAAACAAATATAATTCCTGCTAAAAACATTCCACATAAAGTACATTTTGGCCATTGCAAAATGTATCCGAAAGGCCGAAGGCAATTTCTAAATTTACTGCATGAAATTGCATCACAAAATAACATACTGAAGATGCTATGTTAAACCAAATAGCCAATCTAGAGCCCTGATATTTGCGATACTGTTACTACATATCCTATAGTTTCAGGAATATTTCCTGTGAATTTTTATTTAATGTGTTTGACTATTTAAGAAATAATTTGGTGTATCATGCTGACATCTTTTTTTGAATTTTGGAGTTATTGCATTTCAAAGAATGTGCGAGTGTGTTGAAAAGTGACCTCACAGTGTAAAATGTGATGTCAAGGCAGATCCAAGGCAAATCTTATTTATTTCTAAAAAAATAGAAATAAAAATGTTTTTCTTTTATATACTTAAAAGAGTATAAGGGTCATGAGCAGATGGGAAAGCATGGTCTTGTAAACTGTTTGTTATAGGTACCCCATCTCAATAAATAAACAAAACAAATTGTAATGTAGGAAGAGGCAATTATTTGTCAAAGAAATACAAATAAATTATCTTGGATTTTATTTTTGACATCACGTTCACACTATAGGTCACTTTTCAACACACTTGCGTATTCTTTGAATTGCTATAAGTCCTAAAAGATAAAAGACATCAACATGATCTTTACACCAAATTGTTTCTTTCAAAGTCCTCTATCAATCATACTTTTGGGTTAACATGTTGCAGTGCTTCTAAACATAGTACTAAGGAAAGGCTTACAATTCCAACTGCCCAGACATGGCCTGTGAAGTCATGCTTTAGAACATATATACAAAAAGTGCATAGTATATGTGCACTGAAGCATGACATCACTGGCCATGTCTGGGCAGCTGGAATTGGGAGCCTTGCCTAAGTAACTTTAACTCCCAAATCTGAGATGGTAGCTGTCAGGCCCATTTGAGTTGGCATGGAATGACCCATTGATTATTTGAAAATAAGTCTTCCCTAATAAATATTTTGTATAATTTTATGCAAGGGGAAATTGCACACAATTATAAGAATGGTGAAGTGAATCATACATTGTGATAGATTAAATTTAATTCCTGTCCCGGTCCAGTTAAACTGAGGGCGCCGTCTCTAGCTACAGCCCGAAGGAAAGTTTGACTAGTGTGCAAAGAGAAGACGTAGAATTGTGATATTGCGAGTTATTAGAAACCAATGTATAATTTAAAAATGTAGGCTTCAGTAAGCTAGCAAAAATCAGAACTGGGTACCAGTTACTATTACCCAGTCCCGATCCGGAAACCAGGAAAACAATTATATAGAGCTCTCAAATTTTCACAGAACTGGTATATTACAAGGTTAACACTAAAATCATGATAACTACACTAACTTGTATAAAAAAATATAAAAAAATAGTGACAGTCCTTCACTTTTTTTAGTCTGAGTCAACGGAATTACCATAATTTTAGTGTCAACCTAATGACATACATGTACCAGTTTCACAAAAAATTTAGAACTAAAAAGAAGAGTGTTTTTCCATAACTTTCTAGACTATATTGAGCAAATTAACTGTATAAAAAGTAACTTTAAAAACTACTTGAATTTATACCAGGTGCAATTGTGAAGGTGTTTTATTAATTATATAAGAATGTATCTTTTTTTAAATTATTCATTATTCACCTGTTAGTTTACATTATGGAAATGGCTGGGAAATTTTATTTTGAGAATGCAAAAAGCATGATCATAAAGCAACATATGATGATTCTTATAGAAATGTATGACTATGGCATGTATAGGATTGACCCTTCTGTTCTGAAGCTAGAAGGTAATGGTCATGGCTTGCTTACTCAACTGAATGTACTTTGTGACCAAAAGTAAGAGAGACAAAATCACCTTGTGAAATGAGAGAAAAGGTTTGGGATGTGATGGTTCAATGTCCAGATACTCACAATGCTTATATTCCCAAAGGAAAACATACAGCAGAAGTACTTTGTGGTCTTCAGCTGCTTGGCAAAGATGGCAGGGAGATTTGTGAATCAAACATTTAAAGTGAATATAAATGTCAATCTTGTTTGTCAGCTGATATACTGTAGTAGAGATCCCAATTCAGTTGTTGACCTTTTGTCAAACACACAGTGCTTACACTGGTGGTGTATTGCATAAATCCTTTGATGCTATTCTTGAACGAACAAAACACATCCAAGGCAATTATGTTTAAAATGCAATGTATATAAAGATTTGATCAAACTTAGTTTCCGTCCATCAGACTTTTTCATGGTTGAAATTGGGTTCTGAATGCCTGAAATTTGCAGGATCCACCATATACAAATTTCAGAGAAAATGACAATTTTTGATATCAACTTTGAATTGACAGGTTCTGTATTGATGCAGCCACTACATTTTTTAATGTGGTTCAGTCTGATGCCAATTTTCTTTTAATTGATAATGCAGCTTCATAAAGAGAAGTGCATAAGTACCCAAAGAGGTTAAAGTTCAATTTCTGGGGCTGTCAGGAGACTGGAACCTGATGTTTTAGAATTATATTGTACAGACCCAACATTGAAAGGGGTTCATGTTCTTCTTTTCATAGATCAGATCGTATCTCTTGTAAGACAAGTGTAACTAGTTGTGTAAAAGATTTCAATTCTGAGAAAAATGTGGCATACCCAATACATACAATTGCAGGTGATGTGGCATACCCAATACATACAATTACAGGTGATGTGGCATACCCAATACATACAATTACAGGTGATGTAGCATACCCAATACATACAATTACAGGTGATGTGGCATACCCAATACATACAATTACAGGTGATGTGGCATACCCAATACATACAATTACAGGTGATGTGGCATACCCAGTACATACAATTACAGGTGATGTGGCATACCCAATACATACAATTACAGGTGATGTGGCATACCCAATACATACAATTACAGGTGATGTGGCATACCCAATACATACAATTACAGGTGATGTGGCATACCCAATACATACAATTACAGGTGATGTGGCATACCCAATACATACAATTACAGGTGATGTGGCATACCCAGTACATACAATTACAGGTGATGTGGCATACCCAATACATACAATTACAGGTGATGTGGCATACCCAATACAGGGTTAGGGTCAAGCCAGGAGAGGTAGTAGCAAATATTGACACTGGTTTTCCTGGATTTGAATATTTACTTGGTGATGACTTTGTCTGAAACAAGTGTGGTGTGCTTTGCAAAATCCATAGGTCCTACACTCTATGTATTCAGTTAATTTAAGCTTTAAAACATTTATTACTAAATGAATAAAGGCAGTAAAAGTATTTATTGTATTATATTATGAAACAGATTATCATATTATCATCACAAATACGTTCTATAAGATTCGTTCAGCTTTATATGTTAAGTGTGTAAATATGTGGAGAAGCGGTTGGTGGATTATTGCACCAGTGCAACAAAAGTTATGTGATAGAGCTTTCAAATTAGTTTTCATAGTTTATTAAGTAGCTGAAGTTAAAAGAAATATCACTAGTTCTTTCAATTTTGCGTTTTTATTTAGTCATTGATAGTATAACCATTTCAAATTCTTTTTTTCTTAACTAAAATATGATTTGGATTATGGCGAAGACACCTTTTTGTAGATATACAAGCAGGAGTTAAAATGTGTCAAAGACTGCAGTGTGCATAAGTTAAGTGTTGATATTTGCTGTTTTTTTATGGGCTCATTTGTCTTTAACTTAACAGATTTCTTGCCATAACACATTCCTGCCAATCATTTATATCATTATGTTTATAAGTGCTAGCTAGTATTGTTGAGAAAGACATTGTTGTAGAAAATATATTTTATACAGTACATCCATTTGTCTTTGTTTCTTTATCAGAGTGCTTTGTATCAAGTATTTAGTTGCCATTAGTTTCAGTAGGTGTGTAAGGGTTTAACTTTTTCCCTGAGTGGAAACATTTGTCCAACTTGAAGCACTTAAAATGTATCTTTGGTTTTTTAAAGTCCATGGTTTGATAAAATGGTTAAATCCCAACCACTTGGGTGGAAGTGGGTAAAGGTATTCAAACAAAGTACAGATTGCCCCAAATTAAATATTCATGCCCACAACTAAAACTCCTTGCCCAGGTATTTTTTATGAAGGAAGAGTTTTTTATCTTTTTATTTTATTTTATTAGATCACTACACTATTGTAACCACTACTAGGGGCATAGCCAGATCCAAAATTTGGAAGGACCATGCTGTAATTCTTTCTTTACACAATAACATAGAAAGAACTGTTGTGTCACCCGTATACCCCCTTCTGTAAAAAACTTGAGCCAAACTTTTCTTGGGAAAAGTAAATGTAACGAAAATTTTGACAAAGGGCATACCTTTAAGGAAATTCCTGTGAACTTAAAACAACAATGCCCATAATAAAAATTATGGGTGTAGCAATTAAGGGGCTGTTATTTAGTCATTTATTAATTAGAAATCTCAATATAG
>JAIGNY010002796.1:2367500-2390000 GCA_020152595.1 Chiridota heheva | reverse complement strand
TCATCAAAGAGGAAATAGCGGAGTTGATAGACAGGGTCAAAGTCATCAAAGAGGAAATGGTGGGGTTGATAGACAGGGTCGTAGTCATCAAAGAGGAAATGGTGGGGTTGATAGACAGGATCATAGTCATCAAAGAAGAAATGGAGGAGGGGTTGATAGGATCAGGGTCATTAAAGAAGAAATGTTGATAGACAGGGTCAAAAAGAGGAAATGGGGAGGTTGAAATATTCATTAAAGAGGAAATGGGGTTGATGATAGAAATGGTTGATAGACAGGGTCGTAGTCTTTGGAGAGGAAGTGGGGGTTGATAGACAGGTCGTAGTCATCAAAGAGGAAATGGGGGAAAACCCCTCAATTTTTTAACCTACAAGAGATTTTTCCTTTTTTTTGTAGATTTTGTTTCTTTGCGAGAAAAACACTTAATTTTTCCTGTTTTTCTCATAGAAAAGACTTGTAGAAAAATACCACTTTGAAGATAAATAATTAAGCAAAATGATAAAAAAAGGATATTATTGACAAAAAACATTACCTGGAGAAATCAAATGTAAATACAAATATTAAAATAACCTTAATTACTAATGTTCTTATTAATGTAAGGTGACAACAAGATTATGCCATCTGGTCTGATCCTGCAAGGGCATCTGCTTGCCCTTCTCAATTTTTAAACAAGAGTTCCCAGCCATGTTGTTTTTTTGGTCTACCTCTCTTTCTCTTCCCACTGCATGGAGTCCACCTCAGGGCTACTTTGAGGATACAGTACATCCTTGGTGCATATCTGAGCAATCTGAATCTGTGCTTTAAACATCAACAAACAAACTAAATCAGGACAATGCTATGGCAGGCTGTTTTATGGTATGGAGATTTTGTTGGGCAAAAAGATGTTGCAGATTCTTCCATTGTGAAAAGACACCTATCAGGCTCATGGCTCTTTTTCAGTTATCATTAATGCAACACTCTCTCCTGCACCACATAAATATTAGAAATGTTTAAAAGATTATCTTAGCCCATCTCTGGTTTGAGAATTTAAACATGAGACCTAATTTGAAATAGATTTAACCTGGTTTATGAAGTCATTTTCAAAATTGAAATATTTAAATGATGTACTGTATGTTATGCTGAACTTTTAACATGATGTGTGAAAGAAAATAGGCAATGACTTTTTAATTAGTACAAAATACTATTTACCTTTCTGCACATCATTAACTATAGTTGGTTCTTTTAATGCAGGAAAGTAGACAGTAAACTCCTCAGTTTAAATAAGATCTGTGATGGATTTCAAAAATTTAATTTAACAAACTAATCTCCCCCTGTTTACCCTCCTTCCTACCTCTGGAATGATCTAACCTCTCAGGCACAATTTGACCCTTGCTGTTGTGGTGCCGTTAAACTCATCAAACAAACAAACAAACCATTATCACTAGCATTGCAGATAATCAACCCACTGTATCTGCATGTGACGTGGAGAGCAACATGAATTTCATAATCTGTTCTTTTAAATTTCTGTTCTGGATTTTCTTAAATCAGGCACTTTCAACCTATATCTTTGCACCATTTTGTTTTTAGGAGGATTTTCCTCAACCCCTCAGTACTCCATAGCTGAACTCTGTCCTTCTTTTCTTCTCCTTCCTTCACCATACCTCCCCTACAATTATATGTAGTCCTCTTCCCCATCCCCTACCTACTTTTTTTTCCCTTTTTACACCCCTGCACTTCCTCTTTCGGTCCCAGTTTCCTGGTCCCAGTTTCCTTCTATCAGACTTCTATTATCTTTTTTCCTACCTCTGGAATGATCTAACCTCAGGGGCACAAATTGACCCTTGTTGTCGTGGTGCCATTAAGCCTTCATTAAACAAACAGTTTATTTTGCCATATTTAAATTCTTTCTTTGTGGATATAGGTGTCCCTTTACCTAGAAACCCCCAAAATATTCTATGTAAAATTTCCCCTTTTCAGTGAAGACATAAAAATGAATGTTTTACCTATCCTTAAATCATGTTGCTGCAGTGCAATGTAAGCTGTATAGTTTAGTGTACAAATTCCATTTTAAGTCTTGCTGTTATGAAATAAATCATAAATGCTGCCACCTGACTGTAACCCCTTGGATATAAAACTATTTGATATTCAATTTTAACTTATAAAATATCCATGACAAGATATGGAAGTATATCATGGAGAGAAATTTACTTGTGACTGAATAATAAAGTTAAAGCAAAGTGCTTAAGGCTTAAAGTCAAAGTAGTATCTAACTTTCAAAGTTGATAGCATCTCAATATCCGTCTGCAGGTCTTTGCTTTGATTGTTGCCAATAACTGTCATGTGTTCTACTTAAAGATTAGGGAGAAAAAAATTGTACCTGTTTGGAAACAGATTATAAATGCTCTTTCAGAAATCAGTTTACAGTACATTTATGAAGCTTTCAGATTTTGATGAACACAATTGATTTAGTTTAGCCATTGAATTTTAGAAAACTACTGTAAACTTTTAGCAAACTGAACAAAAGGGAAACAAAACTGGTCAAACGGTATTATATTTCTTGTTCTTTGCCAGGAGAAACAAAACTTAACATTTCTCACAAAATGATTTTAAGTCGAAAAAACTGGACAGGAAGCAACAACAGTGTATTTATGTTTTATAAACAATCAACAAATTGAGAACAAATTGCTTGGAAATGGTTTTCAGATGGCAGTCAGACTTGCTTTGTGCATATTGGTTTGTTTATATTGTTTGCTGTTTTACTCAATTTGAATCTGAGATATCACTGAGGATAAACTGTAGCAATTGTTTATCAGAGTTTGTGACAGTTTACACTTCAATATCTCTTTGTCAATATGGCAATCTAAAGAAGATGAACATTTAGTACTTGCAGGTGTATCCATAGATGTGAAATGCTTTCTCTTGTGTACTCTGGCATTATAATAAACAACAAAGTTACCTTATCAAATATATGTGTCCCTTTAAACACAGCTATTGTATAACTGGATCTACACTACCATATACCCCATGCCATGATATATTTGTTAATCTTCTGTAGCAAAGCACATTAGGAAAAACTGGAAAGTCAGAGAAATAGTTTTGAGACATAATACATGAGACTTAAAGAATGCTTCTCTTGCAAGTTTGAGACTCATTAAGCAATAATTACATATGAATAAAAAATTTGAGATGCTTGAAAGTAATCAATATACAGTATGTCATACTTAAGCGTCAATAGTTGCTTTTGTATTTTAAGATGATCTTAGATGATTAAAAATGCTTTAGTAATATTTTAACGATTCATGCAAGTTTGGTTGATATCTCAAGCTCTAAAACATCTTCTCGAAAAAAATTAATGCATTTTGTTTTTAGAGTTTTGTGGACCTGACTGTGCCACCTTCCCACGAACCGTTTATCACTTTAAAAAACAATGCTAAGTTACACAAGTTCAAACTTAAGCCAGATATGTGCTGTACATCATCACATGCACCCTCTTTGATAGGACTAAAATCCTATCCCCTCCCTATCCCCCTCCCTTCAGCTTACACATCAAATCAGACCTCCATCTTGTCATCAACCCTGCCACTCTTGGCACCTTCTCCTGGTTCACTTTTCTTCCCTGGGCTATCCCCCTCCCTTTCATCCACCTGGGCCTCTCAACTCACCCTAACCTCTTCATCAATCTCCACAACCTAATCAAAGACCAGCTCTCAAACTACACCTCCATCTATACTGATGACTCTTAGGAAGGCGACAAGATAGCTGCTGCTGCTGTCTTCCAAGACATCACCCTCAGTAGCAGGCTTCCCGACTACTCGTTCATCTTTTCAGCCGAGGCAAAGGCCATCCTCCCCGCCCTCAACTTAGTTGAGTACTCTCCGCTCAGCCACTTTGCCATCTTCTCTGACTCCAAGGCTGTCCTCTTTACTCAATCTTAAATGGGATAACTCCTCTGGAGGAAACTCCTTTTGCCCACCCTCTGCAGGGGAAGTATTCTTTTCTTCTGGATATCCAGCCATGTTGGCATCCCTGGCAATGACAGGGCTGATGCAGCTGCTAAGCTTGCTCTCAACCTCCCCCTATACCCCATTTCCCAAAACACTTATCGCTTCCCTTGTTTGTGACCGCTGGCAACCTCATGGGACTCTTAAATTGATAACAAACTCCCGGTCATCCAGCCCACCATTCCAATCAAACCCACCATCCACAACCTCTCTCGTGTCGACAACGTTTAAATTACCCGTCTTAGAATAGGTCACACCCACCTCACTTACCTCCACCTCCTTATTGGCTCCCCTAACACCTCTGCAACAATTGCCATTGCACCCTCACAGTCTATCACGTTCTCCTTGCTTGCCCCATGTACTACCTTCCCAGAGCTTCCCTCGCTCCTCACAACTAAATTGCTGAGTTCTTCCAGAAAAACCCTCCCGATAAATAATCTCCTTCCTTCATCATGCTTGCCTCTACAACCATATTTAATCCTCCTCTCGATCCCACCCCCTCTCTCTACTTTTTTTTTCTTCTTTTCTCCCATGCACCTCCTTTCTCGATCCCAGCTTTCTGACCACTAGATCTTGTATTTCTCTTAATCTCCCCCTATTTTCTTTCCTTTCTACCTCTAGAATGATCTAAACTCCCAGGCACAATTTGACCCTCGTTGCCATGGTGTTGTTAAGCCTTCATCAAACAAACAAACTGGAATGTAACTTCAAGTATATCATGTTGCACGCTATATCTGTTGGCAGTTCAATGCTTGGGTAATTGATAAAATTACTAGCCATAACTCCATTGCAAATATTTTTTAACTCAATCAACACACAAGAATGTTGTGTTGAGGTTATAAAATCGTACAAGAATTTCATTTTTTTTAACTTTTTTGTTTTGACACCTAGTCTTGAAATTTTGGCTCATACAAGATGTTTCTTCAATTCTAAAACTTGTATATGTAAGTGTAAATCCTTGTCATTTTCTAATTATAGCTCAAAAAAGGGTGCAATTTTTTCATATTTTCAAAGTTCTTTGGGGATTCTCCATTGTGTCATGTTTCACACTCAGTAAGCACAGGCTCCCTTTCAGGCGTGATCAAACTGCCCATCATGCATGAATAGACATCAGGTAATTAATCAGCTGACTACTATGATATATGATCCTATGATCCATTACTTATTTCAAACACAGGTATACTATTTGGAAATTCTTTAAATTAAAAAAAAAATATATTAGAAGAGAAATAAATTTAAAAATAATATAAATTGATATTGTTTCCAGTAATGATACATATTCTTGTTCCACTTGCAAGTGCAACTTTGTATGAAATTGTTAATAGAAAATTAAATATCTATAGGAACAGGTGGGTAGCTTGAGCTTAATTTGAATTTAACTTTAGTGGAAGAAAATTTGTAACAAACCATTAGTAAACATTTTCATCAAAATCAATAAAAGATTGTCCAATCTACATTATTTGTAGTTTTTAGGCCTTGCTGTAATAAACAAAGGAAATTTTATATGAATTTTGTGACATAACCATAAAACCTATCAATTTCCTTAAGTTAAAGTTATTTACTTTTTTTTTTTTTAATTTCCACCAACAAGATATAAATGGGAGCAGTTAAATATGACAAAGAAGTCTTTAACTTGATCTCTATTGTATATGCTAGCTCAATCAAAGAATAGCAGCAGAAACTGGTCAGTTTGATGATTTTCAGTGGCTGAAATTTAGGACAGAATTATAAAGAATTGCATTAAAAAGCTCTCAACTATAAACAGTCAATATCTTTTGAGTTAAAACATGGCACATTATTTTACTGGACTGGACTGGACTGGGACTTGACATCAATAAACTTCATTTTCATTATGCCATCTTTTCTCTTTTATCGACAGCAAACCACCACCACAGGCTGGACACTTAAAAAGCTTAACACAAAATTTAAAGGATTGAGCTACATCAGTGATATTATTAGAATACTTTTGGGGTTGCAGCCTGATTCACATTTGATATGTATTTCCAAACAAATAAAGATGATCATAAATAACACTTCATGCCTACCCTATTCCCTCCGGCAATCTTGTCTCCATTTTAAAAGATCTTGCTTTAAGATAGGATGATCTATTGACTCGATATCAAACCTGCTAATAAATTCCACCAGCATTGAATGGGGAAGGTGAGTGTCTGAACTGGGGAGGTGAGTGTCTGAACTGGGGAGGCGAGTGTCTGAACTGGGGAGGCGAGTGTCTGAACTGGGGAGGCGAGTGTCTGAACGGGGGAGGCGAGTGTCTGAACGGGGAGGCGAGTGTCTGAACGGGGAGGCGAGTGTCTGAACGGGGAGGCGAGTGTCTGAACTGGGGAGGCGAGTGTCTGAACTGGGGAGGCGAGTGTCTGAACTGGGGAGGCGAGTGTCTGAACTGGGGAGGCGAGTGTCTGAACTGGGGAGGCGAGTGTCTGAACTGGGGAGGCGAGTGTCTGAACGGGGAGGCGAGTGTCTGAACGGGGGAGGCGTGTGTCTGAACGGGGGAGGCGAGTGTCTGAACGGGGGAGGCGAGTGTCTGAATGAGTTGTAGTTACGGTTGAAGCTTAATTTTAGTTACAAACTAAACAGATAAAGCAATTAAACTAAATCTCAAGAAAAGTTGATTTGTTCATACTTTCATGACTTGTCCTTTTCCTTAAAAATTTGTTCCAGCAAACCATAACTCAAACTTACTGTGGCAAATAATGAGACCACTTATCTTAATCAAAA
Source organism: Chiridota heheva (assembly GCA_020152595.1). NCBI lineage: Eukaryota > Metazoa > Echinodermata > Holothuroidea > Apodida > Chiridotidae > Chiridota > Chiridota heheva. The sequence continues at coordinate 2,383,287 of JAIGNY010002796.1, read as the reverse complement.
TAACCACACAATAGGGACTTCATCCAATGCTAATATGATACTCAACACTAACTTCTACAACAACTCAGGACCAACAAGAGAATAAATACAATGGAGCCATTGATAAGGGAAATTTGATCCTAATTACTTGTGGTTTTCAAAATAAAAAAAATTAAGAGGAAAAGTCCGACCTGACCTGCTTATGTGTCAGGTCGGTACGACTGTTTGAAACTTTAAGGAGTAAAACAACTTATGTTGAATTCTTTCTCTCATATCTCATTTTCTTATTTGTGGTGCCTGAAAGCTTTCATAGGGAACATTCTTTTGTAAAAGACTAGAAAATCTAATGGGCATGCTTAGATATTTGTTTAATGCATCCCATCGTATGGAATATTGTCGGCAACATGTCTCATTTGATCTTACACAGGAGCAAGGATTGGACACCGTGAACTTTTCAAATACTACAAGCAGAATGTGCCACCTTCACGTGCGTTGGTGAGTCTCAACCCGCACATTAGTCGACTTGTGAACCAGTATAAAGCTTTGGGATGGACAGGATCAACAGGTACAGTATGCATCTTATGTATACATCTGTAATTCAAGACGTGTAAAATGTTATATCCAACATTCCTTAGGGAGCATATCCAATTCTTCACTTAGGATCCTGATAGGAAAGAAAGTTCTAATGTAATTCATTCAAGCAGGAAGACTCAGCACACATAGACTCAATGTGCACCTCCTGAATTGCATGGTTCAGATGTTAGGCTTTGTGCACACACACAATAGAGGGCTTAAAAGTTTCTCTTCAGGAAAAATTGAATATTCTTCCCTACCACAGATATCTCTAGAATATCATCTGTATGAATAGAATCTTGTCATTTCTTGTAAAGGATTTTTTGATTGATTACTAATAGCACCAGTATTAAGGCAATGAACAGTACTAGTGCACAACAAACAGTGCGACCCACCCACTCCAGAATAAGATATTCATGAAAATATAAAGATTAATTAAAACTGAATGTGGAATGTTTGAAAATGATCAATATCTGTCATTTTGTACTGTCCAAAAGTTGCTTGTATATTTGAAGATGCTTTCAAATGCTTTTGTGATATAATAATGTACATGTAGTCTTCTGTTCTGAAGATTTTGATGAGAAAAAGAAAGCAGTAAAAGTCATTTAATAGAGAAAGCAAAAACTGGGAATTTCCACTCAATGCAAAACAGCACAAATTTGGAATATAATTTGACTTTTAGACCCAAAAACGAATTACTCCATCAAGACAGGAAATATTCTGTAAATATAAGAAAAAGAAAAATACTTTGGAAAAAATAATGAAAAAAACTATCTCACTTTTTAGTTTGTTTATCATTTTTTTAGACAATTCAAAATAATACAAATCTTAATAAATTCATGAATTTGTCACAAAACATTTCTGGACAAAACAATTAAACGGAAGTGATAATGACTTTTGTTCATCATTAAAGTAGGTTTATTTCTACACACACAAAAGATACATCTATTAAGAATCAATAAATGCCATTCAAAAGATTCATTAATGTTTCAAACCCATATCCTGTCAACTTTTTAAACCAAAGGTCAAAGCTTTAACATGTTTTAAATCATGTAGTTTCTGTCCTTGAATGGTTTGTAATTCATTTATAGCTCATTTAGAGATTTTTAATATTTGAATTGTCCATTAGAATTGTTGGGAGACGATTAATTGCTAAAAAGTGAAACTGATGCTGCCACATACCCCTGATTATGACATTGTCATTTTCAGATTAACGGTACAGATTTATTTGTTTAAAATTATTTGGCTCTATCTTTTCAAATTAAATGATTTCAAGAAGTATCGCAGGAAGTAATGTACAGTAATGATGATGTTGCAATATTCTGTTACATTTATGAATTAGTTAAGTGGTCATATGTGTATTAAAATTAGACGTGTTTTTTTAAAAAAATTTTAATTTCTTGAGTAAACAACAGTATGTGTGGTAAATACGTGCACTAAAAATGTCCCCCATGTAATTGTGCGATGAAAAGTACATTAATATTGCCAAAGAGCGAGGTATTCACTACATTAATATAATTCTGTCACGTTTTTTTGCGAGAAGTTTTTCAACACTCGGGCCAAAGTCTTTGCCCCGTGCATTAAATACACATATAACACTCCACCTTAACATTAATATTTAAATATATTCGTGACAGAATAAGATTGTTAATTTCTTGGCACCATCATTTCCCTCTGTCTAATAATGTCCTCTTGGATCTTAAACTGCATGATGAATGTGCATGATTGACCACAGAAATTATCCTTAAGCAGTTGTGTGTACAATGCTTTAAAACCTGCTATAAATCCAACACTTCCAATCTTAAGAACTAGATTTTGGGGGCCTTTTTGTAGATCTTTGACCGATAATATTCAGATAGATCAAAGAAGGGAATTTGATTTATTTAATTTCCCCAAGTTGAGAGAATATTCATCTGATTACTTCCGTGTGGCCCCTCGTGCTTTCTAAAGACAGCCCAAAGATCATTTGAAATCAACACTCGATAATTATTCTCAATTTTATGGAAGTAGTTCTCTTTCTGATTCTGAAGTTGAAAACTTGTTAAAAGTTATTTATTCTTAACAGTTCTGTATTCATTGAACCACAAAGATTGTACTTCTTGAAAGTTAATGACTTTCCTCAGTAATTTTTAAATAACCCATCATGTAGTCAGTTTGATAGTGTGTTGACTTATGTCTATTTTATAAAGAAACTCAGCAGTCTTTCTGAAAGCTGGATTCAGTCCGTGGCAGGACCGGTGGGTTGGGCTCGGTGGGTTGGGCTCGGTGGCTGTAGCACTCCAAAAATATTGACAACTCCTTCCATCAAAGCACTAGTAGCTGCCAGACATGAAGTTGGCTGTGTATGATGAGGATTTTAAAGGAAGGGGGATTAGGTGAACTGAAAGACATTTATGTAGTGATCAGTATGTATAATGTGCGTTTTAGATTATGGGGACCTCAAGACTCAAATGTAGATCTGCCCCTGGAGTCGTACGTACTGCAGAAAAGATATCGATCCAATTCCTCTTTTGTATATGAATTTCTCCCATACTGGGGAGACTCGGTAGTAGCTCTCTTCAATCCATTGATGTACCTCCATCTTTTGATATAGAATAATGTATTGAAAATATTGTTATATTCTCAAGTTCCAAATTCGTAGTTCAGTTCACCAAAACCTAAACCAATCACCTTTATGAGTTCTGCAAGGATGAAATCACCTTTGTCATCATCTAGATTCTTTGGAAGCTGCTGTGATCTCATAAATAGCTCAGCAGTTCTTGTTTCAAAAGGATTAGTCTGGTGGTCAAAAAACTGTTGTTTCATATGAAAGTGGACAACAGGAAAAAAGGAAATAGTGAAGAGATTATACTGAGCAGTCTTATTCCAATGAGGAGGTAGTGCATGTTCTCTGCCTTAGCATCGGAAGAGTTGTATTATCACATTCCTCACAAGTGTTGGTGTATTTGATGCATTTTTCCTGAGAATTTGTGGCTTACAATCCATTGGATATCTTAGTAAAGCACTAAAGCAGAATCTAGGAATTTATGATTACCACCCGAAGAAATTTGATCAAAAATATTCAGTTAGCAAAAGCATTGAAATATTAGTTCAGGGATCAAGCAGGTTTGGAAGAGGACTTGGTGAGGAGACTGCTTCTCATCTTATTCTGTTAAGGAGATCATTCAAGTTCTGTCATATCTGTTTCAAGTGGTTAATTTTAATAAATACCAAGTTTCCTATAATTCTGTTTTGCTACTTTCCTGACATATTCAATGGTTTTTAAGCCACAAAACCGCAGCATAAAATGTGATAAGAATACATGATAAATAAAGACCGAGGAATCTAGTCTGATTTCAGTCGTTTCTGCACAGTTGATACCAAACTTTAAACTTGAATATCTCCTTAATAGAATAAGATTTCTGATTACTTTCGGAAGTTCTCTTTCATATAAGTTGACCTTGATTGACCCCTGAACTAATCCTTCAATTTAGTTTTCAATTCAAACGCATTAACAGCTTCCAGGTAGTGAGGGTGTGCAGTTCCCCTTTCTTTAGATCTCTGGAGCACTTTTCATTCAAACCTCATTATCTATTAATACAAATGAGATATCAAATATTTTCCTCGCCAGAGTGTTTGTTATACTGACCACTGAACTAATTAACTGTGTACAAACCTTGTGCTGTGCCTGATGTTGTATGTTCAGATATGAAATATATATTGTTACAGGTTGTGCATGACACTTGAGATATTCATGATGAACTTTGCCTTTTGTATGGATGTTTTGAGTCATTTCATCCATGCATCAATTCTGTTGGAATTAGGGGGTAATAATTGACTAAGAGACAGGAAGTTGAATATTGTTCACCTAGATGTTTGAGATTCAGAAATGAAATTGAAAGTGGTTTCCTGAGCACTTAAATTCACGTTTCCTTTTGATTTACAACCACTTGCTGTATCTAATAGTCTCTTATCCAAAGTACTTTTAAAGCTCAAAAATAGTTAAATAAGTGACAACCTCCCATGTTTGAAAGTGACTTTGCTTCAGGCGAAATTGTTTGTGTTTTTGAGGTATAGAAAGAAAGGTAGCAATGTTGATGAAAGTGGACCACATTGAAAAGAAATGCACATGATTTTTGGGGCAAACAATTCCATCATTCAACAATTCACAACATAACAGATAAATTCACTGCCTTATTGTTTACAAGAGTTTGGCATTGTATTTATTTGAATCTGCCGTCGCAAGTGAATTCGGGAGTTGGCCGGAGTGAACAAAGATAGATATTAACCTACCTCAATTTCACATCCTATGTTCATTGATAATCTTTATGAATCATATTTGGCATAAAAAGATTCCAAACTGATTATCTTACAGGCCAAGCCAAGTCACTGCAGGTAAAGGACATGCGCTATGTCCAGAAGTTCATTGACAAGAAGAAGCTAAAGCTGCAGGTGAAGGGCAACAAGCTGCAGCCTCACTTAAGACCTCAGGTTGTGTTCTAGATCATCAACAGACACCCAGGAGTTATTTCTTGTGTTCTAGATCATCAACAGATGCCCAGGAGACATTTCTGTATGGAATTGGATTATGTAAATCTCATGTTTACACTACCTACACTTAAATATGTTTATTAACAGACTGACATATCAAGTTAAGATGAATTGAAGTAATTGTGTGTATTTGATGGAAAGTTTTCTTCAAGGATAGAATCACTATTTTGTAATTATTTTTTCACTTTGATGGCCAACAATTGATATATTTTTGTCATGAGTGCCATGTGAAAACCTTGTATGGTTGCTAGAGACACTGGGTAGTAACTACTGTTCGTGTCAGAAGTGTTCGCTAACTACTGTAGCTCAAGACCTTTCGCCTGACATTGTTGTGCTGTCAGTAACTTAACCATAATTACCTCCTCACAACCAACAAAGTTGGTAAAGAGGTGAAGGAAGATATAGCATCTTTACCGTTTGTCCACATCCATTGTCTGTCCGACGTCATGCATTGTTTAGCTACTAGGGAATAATAGATTTTAGCTCTCAAAAAGGAATTACAAGTATTTTTATGAAAATAAATTTATATAAAGGAAAATCTTACCTTAAAAAAACAAAAAAACTTGGAACAAATGCATTCCAGACTTGAATAGCAAGTAAAATGTTTGTTCTGGCATGAATAAAAAGTTGAATAATAGAGCTTGACGATTGAATGGAATTTATAATGAAGTGTCTTGGAAATGAACAGGGAAAAAACAAACAATGTCTTCGCTTGAATAAATCGGAAGCATAGTTGACTTTTGTTAAACTAAAATTGAAAAATTAATCGATAATAAATTTGTATTCTGATTTGATGGGGAGAGGGCTGTGCTGCAATGTAGTCAGTGAAATATTGCAGGTTGGAATGATTATTTGGTTAAAAGAGTATTAGTTGGTAGATGAGGGATGGCAAAAGGCGGTTGGGGTAGATGAAACAGGAATGGTACGGGGAAAGGTGGGACAGAGTGGCAAGTCATATGGTTAGATGTCATCTTGATTGCAAGTGTGATGACATGAAACATGTGGTGGATTGGCATCTGGATTTTTGTGTATGATTTCCTATAGAGAGGGAAGTAGCATGGTTTGTGGAACATGAGAGTGGGATGGCAGGTGTGACAGAGACTGGAAAGCATGTTATTAGCAGCAATTTCTATCGTTTGCAAAATTTATGAGCAAGTGGGTTTGGTTTGTTGATGTTTAACGGAACCGTGACAGTCAGAGTACCTAGGTGATCAAGTATTAATGATGTCCATTTGTGAAGTGTGTAAATATAAAATGTTATCATTCATTCATCAACTGGATGGCTTGGCAAAATCATAAGACCTTAAGAAATATCAAATATTGTGTCACTTTCCTATAATAAATGAAACGAAGAAAATATAACACATGAAAATAATAACATGCTTCCATTTTTTTCTCTCTCTCTTTTGCAAAGTGATGGATAAGTTTGAATATTGATATAGTCATGGAGAGACTGACTTACCCACATTGGTTATAGATACTGATTCTTATTTGCAGGTTTATTTAACGTAATGTCCTACTTTTCTTTCAGCTCCTTCATCTTCTGTCATGACGTCATTTCCTCTACTAGTAATCAAATATATGGGAAACAACAACGACGTACTTCCTGCTTCAAAATACCTTAAGGGGTATGAACAAAGCTCCCCCTGCCATAAATAACATTTGTATCCATCATCATCATCTCTATCAGAAAGACATTGTCTTGGCCTCCTCTGGTCATGCAATTTCATAATTGAGCTGTACCCTGTACAGATGATCCACTGCAGCGAATAACATCATGGTGAATCATCACAAAATAAAGATTTAATTTTTGTACGTCTTGTAAAGGACATAAGCCACTTTTTGGAATACGAGAGATTTAATGAAATAATTTGATGTTCATTTCAGTAAACTAAATTTTACTTTCTTAGAAGACTCAGGGTCAAAACTACTTTATTTACAGGCATTATAAATTGAAAGAAATTAAGGAATAGTTTGTATTATACCAATATACAGAATAATGAAAAAAAACATTTGCGATAGTATTTTGTCAGCAGGCTATTTACAGAGCAATGTTGTTACATAAGTTCAGCTGATGGCTTTCTGGCTACTTAGCACTGACTGTCTCAGGATTATTTCACTACATAAATATATTGCAAAACTGAACAATTTAGATGTTACAGAGCATAAACAAGTATCACAACACAAGCCCTTGTAAAAGGTATCATATTCTTCAAACAAAAATCGTCTACACTGTCAAATACAAAAGGTGCCGAAATATCTATCAACCATAACTTCAACATACCATAACTTTAACATACATATCATCAGAATTTGGTTCTATACCTCACATATGTGAAATGGTTCCAAGTTGGTTCCATACTTCACATGTGTGAAATGTTTGCAAGTTGGTTCCATACTTCACATATGTGAAATAGTTCCAAGTTGGTTCCATACTCTACATATGTGAAATAGTTCCAAGTTGGTTCCATACTTCACACATATGAAATAATTCCAAGTTGGTTCCATACTTCACATATGTGAAATGGTTGTAAGTTGGTTCCATACTTCACATGTGTGAAATAGTTCTAAGTTGGTTCCATACTTCACACATGAAATAATTCCAAGTTGGTTCCATACTTCACATATGTGAAATAGTTCCAAGTTGGTTCCATACTTCACATGTGTGAAATGGTCCCAAGTTGGTTCCATACTCTACATATGTGAAATAGTTCCAAGTTGGTTCCATACTCTACATATATGAAATGATTTCAAGTTGGTTCCATACTTCACATATGTGAAATGGTTGTAAGTTGGTTCCATACTTCACATATGTGAAATGGTTGTAAGTTGGTTCCATACTTCACATATGTGAAATGGTTGTAAGTTGGTTCCATACTTCACATATGTGAAATGGTTCCAAATTGGTTCATTAGTGCTTGTTAATTTATTCAACAAAGCTACAATATTGGTCAGCAATTCTGCCAGGGTGCATTCCATGTAAAACCTACGCTGAAGGTACAATGAGGCCTTTGCACCAAGACAGTCTACAAGAGACCATGCAGCAAGTTACCGCAATAAGCTTAAGTCTTGTTTAGTATCTTGCTTCTACAATACTTTCCGCAGTGACAAAACTTGCTTTTACTTTCAAAATAACATGATTGGCTAACAGTACAACTAATGAACATGCATTATTAGTTCTTGATAATAATCTATTTATAATTGATATAAAGTCAATGATACAGGAATACACAGAACTGTATATAGCAAACAAACAATTAATTAAGCATTGCGCCCTCTCTATGTCACCTCTTTCATAATAGCTGCTTCTGCCTCGTTCATCTAAGGTAACCTAGGAGTTAAAAGTGTTTTTAAGTGTGTTTCAAAGTTATTTAGTTTTATGGGCCTAGTACATTCTGTAAGATTTATTCTGTAAGATTTATTGGTATTTTAGGTAAATAATTCGTTGTGTCCTGTTTGCTAATGCCGCAAATCCTGCAATAGTTTTTTTTTACGCCATGGTAGATATTTTTTGTCATGCCGGTATGCCAAGTAACAGCCATCTACTTTTCCCGCCGCCGCCGCACGCCAAAGTAAGAAGTTTGTTTGTTTGATAAGGGCTTAACAGCACCACGACAACGAGGGTCAAATTGTGCCTGAGAGTTTAGATCATTCTTGAGGTAGGAAGGAAAGAAAATAGGGAGATTGAGAGAAATACAACTAAAAGTCAGAAAGCTAGGATCAAGAGAGGAGCTGCATGGGTGAAAAAAAAGAAGTAACTTTCACACTGAAGATCTTTGTGGCTTAGTGCATGGAATGCAGACTGGCAATTCTGTGGATTGCAATAATACATAGGGCAGTTTCGAAGAATGTTGCAAGTAATCTTCCCTGCAACATTTAAATGACTGTTCACATACTGTGTAATAAGGTTTGTGGAATGAGGACAGTATTTCTACTATTCCATAATTAATACTCATGTACAAAATTCTCTACATACTGGGCCGGGAAATCAAAATGCCAAACCCTTATGATGCAAAATAATTATATAAGCTTATCAACCAAGAAAGAATACAAGAAACCTCTTGCCAACACCCTCCCTCCCGTTCTAATACCATTTAATGCAATATACAAGCAGAAGGAATGTTTTAGACTTAATGGAAGAGATTGATATTGGTAAAATCCCCATCATGCACCTCCAGTGAGTCAGGACTCATCTCATGAAAGCCCCAGTTCTTAGCATTTTGACACCTGTCCATCAAGCTTGCACCCTCACTCTGCCCACCTGCATTGCTTATGCTTGAAGGCAATGGATTAATATAATATTGAAGAAGACTTATAATAATTCAAATAATGCTGTTCAAAATACTTCTAACCAAAGAATTAATTTCATACCCTGATTTACATAAATAAACCCTACTCATCATAAGAGGGGTTGTACTAATTAATACCTATTGATGAATTACTAAACTCCAATGATGACCCTTTCTTTAATATTACACACACTTACTATATTTTGCAGCCTTTTTAAAGGCAACCGTACAATTACTGTATATCAGCCTATCCTCCTTGCAATTCAACTACAAATTATATTTCATGACTTTATTTCAAAGTTTTAAACCAGGTTTCAAATATTGCAACATGCTTCCCAGGTTTGGTTACAGTGTATAGTATTTCAGTTCATTTTTAGACAAATTTTTAGACACACTATAAGCATATGAAGTCAGCTTAACAGTCACAGAGTAACTGGTAATGGAAAAGTCTGTATTTACAATTTTCTAGTCACTCCACTTTTTTACTGACAAACACAAATATATGTATCTATATCATATGCCAAAAAAATAATCATCTCATATATATATATATATATATATATATATTTTTATGTATATATATATATAAATATATATATTTATATAAACATATATATTTACATATATATATATATATATAAATATATATTTATATGTATATATATTTATATGTATATACAAATATATATATTTATATTTATTCATATAAATATATATAAAAATATATATATAAATATATATATAAATATATATATAAATATATATATATACACCTACATTTTAGGTTTATACTGTATGGAGGAGATACATTTGTGGATGGGTTAGTCTAGGTTTATACTGTATGAAGGAGATACATTTGTGGATGGGTTAGTCTAGGTTTATACTGTATGGAGGAGATACATTTGTGGATGGGTTAGTCTAGGTTTATACTGTATGGAGGAGATACATTTGTGGATGGGTTAGTCTAGGTTTATACTGTATGGAGGAGATACATTTGTGGATGGGTTAGTCTAGGTTTATACTGTATGGAGGAGATACATTTGTGGATGGGTTAGTCTAGGTTTATACTGTATGGAGGAGATACATTTGTGGATGGGTTAGTCTAGGTTTATACTGTATGGAGGACATACATTTGTGGATGGGTTAGTCTAGGTTTATACTGTATGGAGGAGATACATTTGTGGATGGGTTAGTCTAGGTTTATACTGTATGGAGGAGATACATTTGTGGATGGGTTAGTCTAGGTTTATACTGTATGGAGGAGATACATTTGTGGATGGGTTAGTCTAGGTTTATACTGTATGGAGGAGATACATTTGTGGATGGGTTAGTCTAGGTTTATACTGTATGGAGGAGATACATTTGTGGATGGGTTAGTCTAGGTTTATACTGTATGGAAATAGTTAGTCTAGGTTTATACTGTATGGAGAAGATACATTTGTGGATGGGTTAGTCTAGGTTTATATTGTATGGAGGAGATACATTTGTGGATGGGTAAGTCTAGGTTTATACTGTATGGAGGAGATACATTTGTGGATGGGTTAGTCTAGGTTTATACTGTATGGAAATACATTTGTAAATAAGTTAGTCTAGGTTTATACTGTATGGAGAAGATACATTTGTGGATGGGTTAGTCTAGGTTTATATTGTATGGAGGAGATACATTTGTGGATGGGTTAGTCTAGGTTTATACTGTATGGAGGAGATACATTTGTGGATGGGTTAGTCTAGGTTTATACTGTATGAAGGAGATACATTTGTAGATGGGTTAGTCTAGGTTTATACTGTATGGAGGAGATACATTTGTGGATGGGTTAGTCTAGGTTTATACTGTATGGAGGACATACATTTGTGGATGGGTTAGTCTAGGTTTATACTGTATGGAGGAGATACATTTGTGGATGGGCTAGTCTAGGTTTATACTGTATGGAGGAGATACATTTGTGGATGGGTTAGTCTAGGTTTATACTGTATGGAGGAGATACATTTGTGGATGGGTTAGTCTAGGTTTATACTGTTTGGAGGAGATACATTTGTGGATGGGTTAGTCTAGGTTTATACTGTATGGAGGAGATACATTTGTGGATGGGTTAGTCTAGGTTTATACTGTATGGAGGAGATACATTTGTGGATGGGTTAGTCTAGGTTTATACTGTATGGAGGAGATACATTTGTGGATGGGTTAGTCTAGGTTTATACTGTATGGAGTATTTAGAATAGCATAGGAAGGTTTAACATCCTGAAATCATCCAGTACTGGACATTATATCAAGACGGTCATGGCCTTTGATAACCAGTTGTGAACTCACTGGTTGCAGACCCACCGGGATCTTCCAGAGCAAGACACAGAGTGTCTAAAATAATCCTTGGACATAATAATAGCTCATTCAACATAGAAAGATTGTCTGTATAGATGTTGTGCATGTGATGTTCCCATGCATGCATGAAGGCAAATTTTGCCGTTGATTTTACCAGGTTATAGATAGGATTGAGTGGGCATCATGTTAGGATTATCTGAAGTTTGTGAAGAGATTCCACCACAACCTGTCATTCAAGGAAAGATCAGTTAATTTGAGGTAGGAGATAGAGCTTAACACAAAGGCACATTTCTTGAAGAAAAAAATTCACTTGGCAAGTGAGTCATTTCTCTCCCTGTAGAGTTATAGTCTACAACTATTTTGTTTATGCTGAGTATCCTGATTTATCAAGATACTTCTAAAATATACTTGAGTGATAGATCCAGGAAAAAAAGTAGGGGGTGCTCCAGGAGGTTCTTTGAACTTGTGTCACAGAGATGAATTGTTTAACTAGGATGGTGAATCCCTTAGACCAGACTTTCTTTAAAACATAAGCCAGCTGCTGATTGTAAACAAGTTTTAATAGAATTCCTGGGCAACCAATGAACCTCGCCTGGACCACCAACACTGCACCTGGTTACACAATACATCCAATCTAGATTCACGCATGATACAGGAATGCTGACCCACACCCACAAATGAAGGCATCAATAGTTAAGTTTGAGAAACCGAATATTGTCATCATACATCCCCTTTGCATGTTCAAAGCTAAAAGATGAGAATGTGCAAATAATTCTTGAATAGAAAACTAGAGGTAAAATTGATCATAAAGATAAATAAACCCTACTCTTCATCACCTTGTAGATTAGAACTAAACTCCTTTAGCCGTTACTCTACCAGGGCTTTGAAAAATGTGAGCCCAATTTTCATAACATTTTTTTCATATGCATTTTTGACAACCTTCCTTTCATTACAAGTTTGGATGGAATGGAAGCTAAGATATTTTTATCTTTTGAGTAATGAAAGCCAAATAAAGAAATATTGGACAATAATATCCAAATATAGCAATTTTTGGCTATTTTTGGTCAACAAATGGCCAATCTTTGCACAAGCATAACTTCTTGTCAATATTGAAAAGAGAGATTTGAGTTACATATTTAGATTCTTTATCAAATTTCCTTTCCAATGATGCTAATCTATAATTTTTAGAAAGAAAGCAAAGATGAAAAAAATATGTAACGCAGTCACGGTGAGACTCAAACCTGGTGCGATCACGTGCTGGCTGTGTTCATTTTCACTACACTATGTGGTCATTGAAAATGCTGTAGTGAAATTTAGTTATCATAGGAAAGGTTCCAAATAGTGGGGGTATGCCAGTATTTATATATCAAATGAAAGGAAATTGCAAGCACTTTTCGAATTGCAGTTTAATGAAGCATGTGCGATGTACAGTTTTGGTACACGATTTTTTTAAGAAAAAAAAAAAAACGGGTCAAAAATGGCAGAAATATATGAACATTTGAAGAAATTTCTCCAGAACAAAAGATTGCAGGTACGGATTATGAAAATTAGACCAGAAATCAGTAATATTATGTCTTAGGATTTGTAATGTATATTTTATTTTGAAGTAAAAGTGTGATCTTGAAGTTATTGTGAAATTTAAAGGGAAAAAAACAAACACATTTTTTACCAATTTTTAAGTTTTACCCTTTTTCAAGCTACTTTTTCTGAAAATTCTGTAATATGACCCATATAAAAAAGTTACATTTTGTAAAAGAAATATCCAAGTATTAAAATGTTACTAAGATTACTCCCAATTTTATTTTAAGAAAAAGGTAGTTTGAAAACGGTGATAATAGCCGCGTGGTAGAGTAAGGGTTAAGCCTCGTTGTATTTCTTATACTTTGTTATAAAGAAACTATCCGAATAGTTCTCATCAGGAAAAAATGTAATCGATGACATTTCAAGATTCTGTTTGATGCATCACTCTGGTCAGACTGGGGTGCCACATTGGTTCTCCGTCAACTGAATTGAGTCCACACTCATCTCGGTCACCGCAGGACATTTTGGCAATTTCTGCGTTTGTGGACTGGACTGAGGACTTAACCTTTTGAGGATTGACTTTGGACTCCAATGCACATGTGGTGTATCCATTAAAGCACTATTTCTGTCCACCTCCAGCAGAGGACAATTTGAGCTGGATGAAAGCTGTCTCTGATTACACTTTTTCTTGATAAGTGGAGCCTTCATGAGGGGATCGTTACACTGATCCTCGAAATGAAAAATTCTTGTGCCCTCATGTGGGGCAAAAACATTTTCCTCATCAGAATTACACTCATGAAAGATATTCTGCTCAGTAAAGGCTACATTGTTATGGTTATTACAGTTACCACCATCACCTTTAGGTGACAAAAGAGGGCTTGCTTGTTCTCCCAGGCTCAAATTGTTGTTACCATTTACCTTGGTACTTGTAGAGAGTTTACCATTAGGAATAGTGTTTTGTGTCTCTGGCCCTTCATCAATATCAACAGTTAATGCTTCATCACATACCCTATAACTAAGAGGCAAATCAGCATCCCCGGCTGCCCAGGTGGCAATGTGGGGTGACAATACTGGTGTCGAGTCCATCCTAGCTTTCAGTGGAACCGTTTCACCAGGGACAAACGATGGCACTTTATCTCCATTGGCTAAAGGGCAGTAAGAGGGAAACTGCGAGGACTGGAAAGTTGAGCCTTTACAAAATCCAGTCCCAGGTTGAGATATGTGTGACTGAATGGTATGGCTTTCCTTCCAACGATGGAATTTGCGCTTTAAGACACTGATAACCTGTAAAGAAAACAACAAATAATGAGCAATAAAACAAGCTTGTAATATCAAAACCAGAACATCAATAATGTTGAAACTCAAGTTTATCACAAAAATGTTCAAAAGAGTAGTAAAGATGATATCAAAGAAAGATGAAATGGTAAGTTCCCATTTTCAAGTCAAGTTTTGCATATTTTTTTTTATAGTCTACCGTCGTTCTATAATATTTCATAAGAAGCAATTTATTCTTTGCAATATTCCCATTGTTTATACTCTAACATTGTACATCCCTTTTCAATTAGTTTGTCTAAAAATGTGCCAATCATATGATGTGAAACCAAGGATGTACGAACACATCCTTAGAGAAACTAAACAATAAGCAAGGTTTTTACATATCTGTTTTATGGGGCAATGCCCCTAATCCAAAAGACCCAAGTTATTTTCCATTAAAATGTTGTATTCAGCTTTAAGCAACTGATGTCAAAACCATGGAGATTTCATTGACTCTGTCTACACATGTATTAGCCAAAAATAATAAATTCCCTCCAAAAAAGGAGAAAGCTGTTGAATTTGGGGATTGTCCACCTGGATACAAATATTTTTATCATTCATTGGATAATTAATAAGATATCTCTTATTAAGGTTGCATCTTCATTTTTGTTGTTAAATTTCCTCAAATTAAGGATAATTCCATGTTTTTAAAAAAAATATTTTTAAAGGGGGTGTCTCCTTCCTCCAAATTACCTGGAGAAAAGAAGCTTCAGTCTCCCATTTTTTCAGATTACAATACTTGATTTGAAATTTCAACTTTAAAATGAAAGAATTTTCATAAAACAATGTTTTTTGGTCATTTGGTATACCTTAGATTAAAGAAACTCCAGATGGAAAAAACTTTAAAGGAATATTCCTATGGATTCTATGTTAATATCTTATTCCGTTTAGAATTTATAACAATTCAAAGAGTAGAAATTTTTTCTTAAAAACACCCCGTACAGTTTATGTTCTTCAGCTTGGTGATGTCATCAAGGCAATTCCAGCACAGTTCTTATGTATTTCTTTAAAATTTATTCACACTTTTTTCACATTATCGAACAACATTTTTGGTTCATTATAAAGATAGGGTGGAATATATAATTTACAAGAGAACATTTTGTTTTTTTCTTGGTGTACATCACAATTACAATGAGAAAAAACCCCATTTACAATGAGAAAAAAATCCAAATAATTTTTACAGAAATACAAAAGACATTTTGTTGAAATTGTCTCTATGACATCACAGACGATGCCAATCAGTCACTTTTGTCCAAATTCAAAA
>JAIGNY010002796.1:2222500-2362500 GCA_020152595.1 Chiridota heheva | reverse complement strand
CAGATTTCAATACATCTAAAGCAAATGTTGCATACCTTAAAAGGACACCATGAAGCAATATTTTCCTTAGAAGAAATTGTCCGCCAATCATTCACACTTAATGCACACATCACCTCAGGCATATAGTACACAACTATTTTATCACCAGTTTGCAAACAAATTTCTCCCACTAAGACACCTAGCACGATGAGTAATTTTAATCACAAAAGTGCCTTGATTATTCAGCTCTGCTTTGTATAATCTTATACACACAAACAGCTTTGGGCTATTTGGCTGTGGTGTGCATGGGAATGGCAGATAAATAATTATTGTTTGGAGTGGAAACACAATACACTGAACAGGAAGTCGGGTTGGTAATTGTCATACCTGAGTTTTCAGGATTAACTCAGGTGTCGGTAGGCATGAAGAGAAACTTATCAGCATGACAATTGACATCTTATAAACTCCCTGTTTAAAACTCCTCTTTTTCTGTATCATATACTCCAGTGAGAAAGTAATTATATATTTATTAAAACAGATGAAATGTGCTTAATTAATTAATCAAAGTCATGCTTACCACCACGATCATGATTATTGGCACATAGATTATATAGTCTACGGTATTCTGCTCATGCCAGCACAGATCTGGATCATTTCCACTGCAAGCGACAGAAGAAAAAAAAAATATTTTCCAGTAAGATGATAGTCAATATGGATAAAATTGCCCTCCTTCAAGGGTCCCAAAGTGTGAAAGAGAGGGCTGGGCCAATAAAAAGATTACAAATTTGCATTACTAGCCCTGAAAATTAGGAAACAAAACTAAAATGGGATTAAGTAACCAATGTAAATTAAATTTGGGTATTTCTTAGATTGGAAAGATTTCCAGACAATAGTTAATGTTTGTTCTGTACATAAATAGATCTTAACAGTGACAATGGAATTTAAACCCCTGTTAACTCCCCCATCCCTCTTCCCCACTTTCCTATAGGTCAGCTCATTTGAATAACTTTTTTGCATAACAGATTTTCATACCCTTGCTCTGACTCAATGTTATGTCTCCCTAGCCCAAAACCTGGCCTTGACTCAAATACAACAGCATTATTGATTGACACAGGTTGCATACAGGACAACAAAGATGGGTGTTGGCGACTGAAAAGTGAGTCTCTAGAATCTTCAACCACACTCTGTGTGCATGTGATGGTACTGAAAACTTTTAATAGGAATCTTCAAATTCATCCTACTTATTTCTTACTAATACTTTTTTCCAACGGCACAAGTACAAAAATTAAAAGTGCTATATCAAAATTCCTTGACTTAGCAAGCGACTAGACACTTTTGGGACCAGAAGTCCTTTAAAAGGTTTAAACAATTTTCACACAAATTCACAAATTGCTCCTTGGTTCTTGAAGTTAAAAATTAAATGAAAATTCTATCTCTTTAAAACTTTGTCCTTCAAATAATACACTTGTCAATTGTCTGACTCACCCCTACACCCCTGGACAAGGTGAGTCATTGCACCAAAGTGGGTGGACAAAACATGTACATTGACGCACATACCCCTCAGTCACTTAGGTGACTGACAATTTTTGTGAAATGAATAACCCCAAATCAATCAGCTCAGTACAAAGTCAATAGGTCTGAATTGGTACAATGATGCACATGTGAGTCACAATTTCATTATGTCAATGACTCACCTTTGACTGACATTGCTGTGGGTAGTAGGGGTGAGTCATACAACTGACAAGTGCATAACAAACAATCAACATACCTTTTGTGCATTCAATATATATGTGATAATAATTATACACCATATACCTTTTAGAAATTTTTTAAAACCTTTTTCTGTTTATATATTATGCAATATTTTTCTTTCTTGTTAAACTTGAAAGAATTTATCATTGTTCCTTTCTTTATTGATATATTTTCATTCAAATCTCCTCTTCCTAAATACATTTTCTTCACATCTTTGAACTGAGCGAAAATAAGTCCTTGAGCAAACAGCACTTTTAGCATTTCATTCTTACCTATATTTTTCAACATATGGCATATATACACCATATACCTGATAAAACTTGATCATGTTCCTTTCTTTATTGATATATTTTCATTCAAATCTCCTCTTCCTAAATACATTTTCTTCACATCTTTGAACTGAGGGAAAATAAGTCAAAACAATATATAAAATAATATTTATCATTTAGTTTCCAAACAGGATTTTCACTCCCACAGGAAATTAATAGAGGGTCAAAAAACTCCAAATTTCTATTTTTGTCACTTAATCTGCAAATTGACAGATGACTCTTTAAAGAAAAAAACAGAGGACCCTTTTAGTGTGTATTTATTAACGGTGATTTTGACAAAGCACATAAAACTTTTGGATATCCTGTATTCTAGGAAGAGAAACCAGATATATATATATTACTGGAACTTGTGCTGTAAATGTACTAGACTTACACAAAATGACTGAATATTGAAGCTGATGCAAGGTGTATTGTACAATAAGGTCTTGAATGACTTCCTGGCAGCTTAATGGGAACTTCAACTTAAATAATGAATGTGCAAAATATGTCTTGGAGTAATGAAAGGAAGCCTTATTCTGGAAGATTCCCAGAGTCTCATATGCACGACTAAAGAACTGTACCCCACGTTTAATACAATTCACGAAGCTGATTGCAATAGTTTTGCAAATAATGTTCAACTTTGTATCTCATTGTCCACTCATACATACTACACATACAACATTCTACTACTTGCAGAGTTGACAAACTTTGGTTAAAACTTGTTGTGACCCCCTGGGAGCTGGCCTCTTTTGTGCTGGTGAAATTTTGAAATGCATATTATTTTCACACTGGGGTGTAAACTTTGAACCGTGGATGGGCTACAATGTCTTGAAAAAGAAATACAGAGGGAAGTCAGTTAAGCTAGGCAGAGCACCCGACACAGGTTTCATACAGGAAAAAGGGAGGGGGGTGGGGGCAAGACCAATTGTCAATTGCCAATCGGACATGTTGAACAAAGAGCGTATGTAGGGTTAGTGAGATAGACACTTCATTCAGTAGGCAATACTCATACCGAGTGAGACAATGCACAATACTCTCGTAACCTTGAAAACCACTCAGACAAAACAAATAACATAATCATGAAATGAAAACCCTTCTCAAAACTGACGTCAAAACTGACAAAAGTACTTAGAGCTATGAATTTGATGTCATTAGCGTCTTGAAACTTTAAAGCATCTTTCAATATAAGTCACAAATGAAATGATGCACACTTTGTACGTAAAAAACATCTAAATTATGTAAGAAATGATATTCCGACCACTTTGAACTTCCCTCACTTTTGGAAATGCGTACACAATTAGTTTGTTTGTTTGTTTGTTTGATGAGGGCTAAACGGCACCACAACAATGAGGGTCAAATTGTGCCTGAGAGGTTAGATCATTCTAGAGTTAGAAAGGGGAAAAAACAGGGAAGAATGAGCGAAATACAAGAACTAAGAGTCAGACGGAAAGCTGGGATTGAGAGAGGAGGCGCATGGGTGAAGAAAAAAAAAAGTAGAAATAGGTGGGTGGAAGAGGAGGACTAAATATGGTTGTAGTGGGAAGCATGGTGAAGGAAGGAGATAATTTTATCCTGAGGGTTTTTTGGAAGAACTCGGTAATGAGTTGTGGGGAGCAAGGGAAGCTCTGGGAAGGTTGTACATCAGGGGCAAGCAAGGAGAATGTAATGGACTGTGAGGCTGAAATGGCAATTGTTGCAGAGGGGTTGAGGGGAGCCAATAAGGAGGTAGGTGTGAGTGAGGTGGGTGTGACCTATTCTGTGATGGGTAATATCAATTTTGTCGACACGAGAGAGGTTGTTGATGGTGGGTTTGATCGGAATGGTGGGCTGGATGACATGGAGTTTGTTACCAATTTGGGAGTCCCATGAGGTTTGCCAGTGGTCACAAACAAGGAAAGCAATAAGCGGTTTGATGTCAGAAAGGGTTTTGAGAAATGGGGTAGAGGGGATCGAGGTTGAGGACAAGCTTAGCAGCTGCATCAGCCCTGTCATTGCCAGGGATGCCAACATGGCTGGGTATCCTGAAGAAAAGAATAGTTTTCCTGCAGAGGGCGGGCGAAAGGAGTTTCTGGAGGAGGAGGTGGGATGTGAAGTTATCCCATTTAAGATTGAGCAAAGAAGTAAGAACAGCTTTGGAGTCGGAGAAGATGGCAAAGTGGCTGAGCGGAGAGTACTCAATAAATTGAGGGCAAGGAGAATGGCCTTTGCCTTGGCTGAAAAGATGGACGAGTAGTCAGGAAGTCTGCCACTGAGGGTGATGTCTTAGATGATGGCAGTAGCAGCTGTCTTGTCGCCTTCCTCGAAGCCATCAGTATAGATGGAGGTGTAGTTTAAGAGTTTGTCTTGGATTAGTGCGCATATCATCTGAGTGCGCTGCAACTGCTACTTTGAAAATCTTTGTCAGCAAATGCGCGCAGTGTTCGATTTAATGCTATACGCACGTTGACTCCACCAACGCTCTATCGTTCAAAAAATGTTCAAGTAAGTAGATACATCCACCCAAGGCGCTGTTCGAAAATAAGTCAGTAGCGAAGGCTCTCACACAAAATGCAACTTTTCAGTTTTCTTCATTAAACCCACGCCCAAAACGTAAGTAAATGGCTCAATGCAGTATTATTGAATATACATTATGAAATAACTCTCTTTAGGAGGAATGGTCCATCAATCATTCATGGTCATTGCACAAATTCCTCAAGGCATATTTATTTTTAGAGTCAGCCAAGGACTAATCATATTCCACTTCACTGCAAAGCAGGCATGTGGCTTCAGTTCCAGATGAATGACCTATTGTGTATAGTATAACAGTAGCTTGTGGCTGGCAAGTGAACCGTGGAGAAGCTCTCAGACTAGAAAGTGGATTACACCTGTGTTGTGTAGAGTCAATAGCTGATTGTTAGCAAGTGAACTGTGAAGGTTCTCTGGGGTTGGAAGGTGTGGATTACCCCTGATTTTGAGGAAATCAGGGGGGGCGGGCTGGAAGGGTCCAACAGACAAAAATGGTTAATGATATATTTATTTATTATACGTGAAAGTGTTCCATGACAATAAAGGCGTCAAAAGTTGACCTGAGATCATCGTGACAAGGCCTAATTATTCTAGTGTGTAGTCGAAATTCATGTACGCTTCTATGATAAGCCAATGCAGCAGTTTCACCATTATAAAGTATAGAGCGTTTTTGACTGTGTATAGCAGCCATATAGTGGCTATAGTATATACTACAGCCAGATGTTATCTGACTAATTGTAGGGTAGACCCCTGGATTGTATTTCTTGTTTTATGATACCAATTGAAGTAAGGTGATACAATTGTGAAGTAACTCTTTTTTGTGAAGTGGTGATAACTTGTAATTTGTCAAGTGATATTTGATTGATGGATTGATTTAATTATTATTATTATTATCATATTATTATTATCATTATTATTATTCTTTTTTTTTTTTTTTTTGTTTATCATTATTTTGATATTTGTTAAAGATGAAACAAATGTTAAGTAAGTCTTTTTTGTGAAGTGGTGATAACTTGGACTTTGTTAAGCGATATTTTACTTCTTCTTATCTATCTATCTATCTATTTATTATTAGTATTTTTTTGGGGGTATTAATCATTATTTTAATATTTGTTTACTTTCATGAAGTGTATATAATATTCAATCATTCCTAATATGTATTAAATAAAGTAATTAATAAAGAAGTAATATTCTTTTATAATAATTAAGACAAATAATTTAAAAACCATTGCTTGAAAATTATTGGGGGAGGGATGGCCCCCCGTTGTCGAGGACCCTGCTATGTGCCAATTTCTTACCTTTCAAGTTGACTTGTTTCCAGCAGCTTTCTTGTGATACTGTGAATTGCTGTTATCAAGACAGGTACACCTGCAGTAACAGAAACAAAGAATGCATGTAAAGTATAGTATATGGTTCAAGAGGTGCAGTGGCTATGTGGTTGAAGAGTTATGCTCGTATATGAAAGGTACCAGGTTCGATTTCTGCCGCGAGCATTGCATTAGCATTGTGAGATAAGTACCACTTTTGCAGGGGAGTTAACCTGTGATGGACTGGTGTCCCATCCAGGGGGAGTCATGTGCTCTCATCCACTTGCGCCATGGAAACTGGGATAAGCACAGACTCTATAGGCCTGATGGCTCGGATGGATTCAACTTAAAGTATTGTAATCAGACCTACTTTCTTCTTAGTTAATCTCTGGGGTGGCCATACACTAAGTAGGGTGTGCCTGATGCATTTAGGTTTGATATTAAATTAACATTGAAAACATACTTTATGTAAGCTCTCGGCTGACATGTTCATGCATCCACTTTGATATAATTAATTTCAGAAATGTCTGGAACTTTTGCTCACTTTGGAAGATTGCGATACACAAGAGTTAAAAATTGTTCCTCTGAAACTAATAACGAATAAATAAATTCTCCTCGGTACTGAAATAGATCTTGTCATGAATTACTCATCAAAAGTTTATTTCTAATTTTCTGAAAGAGAAAGCTCAGCAAAAGGAGAGTTCAATTTGAGGTGATACAGTACATCATTTACTTTGCCAACATCACTGCACTGCTTTGTCACAACCGTTCAATCAAGCATCCTCTCCATGGCATATCCAGAAATTTTGATTTGTTTTAATATGATGTTACAAATAAGGGGCATGAGACAAAATACAGTAGCATGAGGTAATCTTTGTGTCGGCAAAGATTTCTTCCTTTCTAGGGCCACGTCATTTTGATTGGATTAATTGCTGTTTTCCCTCGGAGTACGCACAAGGCAATTGTTGATAATCAAGTAAGTCACAAATCATTTGGGTTCATTTTTGAAAAATTATTACCTTTGCAATAATTGAGAATTTTAAATCTATTTCCTCATTTTCCTGGAAGTTTCCTATGCTGAAAGGGTTCCATTCATTATGATCTTTTTGATGAACAATGTGACCTGTGAGTAAGTGCAAACTTTACTGGTGCCCCCACCCAGGATAGATTTCCAGATGCTATCCTTCAGAGAACAATAATCTGTAAAGGAATATTTAGCTACTCCAGACTCATATACAAAAGTTTATTCTTGATAGATACGATGTACAACATTTATTCAATAATATTCCAGCAATTTTATATGTTACGTCTAATGGAAGTATAACATCTACTTCATACAAAGCTGTACAAAAATCTTTGACCAATTTTTTGATTGCATGACTTTTTAAAATGATTATTCTTTCATGTCTTTAATTCTTTCCGTAAAAAAGAAAATAGCTTTAGTGTTAGAGGATGAGGCATATTCTCAACAAAAATTAGTGTCTGTAAATAAATAAATAGCTCAAGTGTTCGAGGATCGGGAATATTCTCACCAAGATTAGTGTCTGTAAATATGAATTGGCTTTAGCGTTAGAGGATGGGGCATAAATTCTCATCAAAAATAGGGTCACCCACTCCACTGATTCCCCTACAATGAAGAGTGTGTCTTTAAAACCATTTTTTGGGGGAAAAAGGTTTGTTTTTATTTTTTTGTTTATGGGAAATTGGTATTCTTCTGGCATTCAGAAGTAGGACTATACCCTTTGTTGGGTAAAAGTAATAGAAATCTTTTTTAAAGGACAACAAAAGCAAAAGCAAAATCTTACCCCAGCCAAATGCCATATACATCCAAAACTTCTCTCTCCTAACAGTCATGGCAGATACTACTAACAGATACAAGTAGATTCCTTCAATCAGCATCCAGCAGAAATTAGTGAGAACTGAATTGTTGACAAGACTTTTTGTTAATTTACACAACCACTGAAAAAAAGCAAATTTATGTGAATATTTAATCAAATCAATGAATGAATGATATGGAAACAGTGCCAACAATCACAGATTTGAATCTCTTCAACAGACAGTAGTTTATGCCCAAGGACTACACAAAGTTTGGAGAGAGGGGGAGGGGGAACTTTGAAACTAAAGTGGTAGGGGTGCAGCCCATTAACTTCCCTCCCACCCATATGGAGCTGGAAAAAATCTACAGTTCCAGCAATTATAACCGTGGGAAATCGGGAATTTGTGAGAGGAAAATAAAACTCATTTAAAATTTAAAAAAAAAATACTTGAGTAAACAACTTGGGCTAGTAATATTACTAGCTGATTTAGATTTCAGGTTAGTAATATTACTGGTTAGAGCCATGCTTAAGTTGTTTCTCTACGAGATCTCACACAGGCAAAGACTGGTGTATTTTCAGACCTTAGTGTTAGTAATATTACTAGCTGATTCAGACCTCAGGTTAGTAATATTACTAGCTGATTCAGACCTCAGGCTAGTAATATTACTACTTGTTTAGGGCCATGCTTAAGTTGTTTCTCTGCCTTGTAATATTACAAGGTCTCACACAGGCAAAGATTGGTGTATTTTCAGACCTCAGGCTAGTAATATTACTAGCTGATTCAGACCTCAGGTTAGTAATATTACTAGTTGATTCAGACCTCAGGTTAGTAATATTACTAGCTGATTCAGACCTCAGGCTATTAAGGCTGATTCAGACCTCAGGCTATAAAGGCTGATTTAGACCTCAGGTTAGTAATATTACTAGTTGTTTAGGGCCATGCTTAAGTTGTTTCTCTACATTGCAATATTACGAGGTCTTACACAGGCAAAGACTGCATTTTTAGACCTCATTTGCAAACTCTGGTAATATAACTAGCTGTTCTGGGCCTTGTTTTTAGACAATGTCTTCAATCTAAGCTGTTTCTATACCATGTGTGATCATGTTGTGTATAGGTCTCTCATTATCGAATGGCAGAAAAAGCAACTTGTAATATGATGTGCAATTTTGCTTCTACATTAACCTCACATACATAGCAATGGAAAATAACCATTTTGGGACTAAAAATTCAGTCCCTTTTGAAACAACTATGTGTTAACAGTATAGTATACGAGGTAAATGTGTGCTCTAAAAATATCCCCATGTAATTGTGCAATGAAAAGTACAATAAATTGCTAATGAGGGAAGTATATAAAGATGTATTCACTACATTTATATTATTTCTGTCATAATTTTTTGTGGGAAGATTTTCGACACCTTTATCCAGAACTGTGGAAAATTACTCTTTTCTTTTGAATTCATAGTCATGAGGAAATAACCATCCTTATGAAGAATGGTCCATCAATCATTCATGGGTTTTGCACAAAGTCCTCCCAAGCATATAATGTATATTCATATTCAGGCTCAGCCAAGGACAAATCTGATTCACATCTTTGAACAGCAGTTATGTAGCTTGAACCCCAGATGAATGACCTATTGTGTACAGTGTAACAGTAGCTGGTTGCTAACAAGTGAACTGTGAATGGACTGAAGATGTTGTCAGTTAAGAAGGTATAGATTACCCCTGTGTTGTGTATGGTGTAACAATAGCTGGTTGCTAGTCAATGAATTGTGAAGTCTTTTGGGTTGAATGGTGTGGATTACCCCTGATTTTGAGAAAATCAAGGGTGTCAGATTGGAGGGGTCTAAGGGCCAAATTTTTTTAATGTGAGAGATATTTCATGAACAAGAAATTCACCCATCAGTAACCATTCATTTAATTCAAGAACTTAGTAAGATAAGGTTACTGAGCACTGACGAAGAAGAACACTATGCTAAAACATAACCCTGTGTAGTTTTGACTACTTTTTGATGCTTACAGTGTTTTCAAATTAAAAAAAAAAGTAGTAAGATGATCTCTATGCAGGCGGCTAATATGTGTATGGTAATGTTGCTCTACATTGATACTATTTTACAGAGCTAATGGCTTCTCATTGTTTTTTTTCTTCTTCAGGAAATGCACATACCCCTTTCCTATTACCTTCCTTACAATATCATAGCATTTCTAATTTACTCATTTGTTGTGGAAACATGTATAAGCACTGAAAATACACTTAAAGGAATATCCCCATGTTTTTGTGTAACCTTTTATAAGAAAAAAACAATTTTAGAAACAATTTAGTACAAAAATTATGTTGATATGTTATTCCTACCAGGAGATATTCAAATTTTAAGGTTCACAAAAAATGCCAATAAACGAATAGGAAAAGGCTCAGTATGACATCACAGCAACACATTTTCCCACAAACTTGATGTATTTTAATCAAATCTATCATCATTTTTTAATAGTAAAACCTGTTGGAAAAATCATTGATGGAAGTTACTGTAGGTATATATTGGCAAATATACCCTACTTCAATAACTTTTGGAAAATTTATTTCTAATCATACAGAAACAAGCAATTGGCATTCAAAGAAATACATAAGCATTTGCAATGGAATTGTCTCTATGACATCATCAAACGCGAATTCATCATACTGTACAAAAACTTAAAATGCAATTGGGAAATCTTTAAAAAATCCATCTGATTTTTGTACCAAATTGGCTCTAAAAGTATACTCTTTCAAATAGAATTTTACAAAAAAACCATGGGAATATTCCTTTGAAATGTTCTTTCTGCAAATGTGATATTAAAAGAAAATTTGAGGGCAATAATGTAAGTATTTTTTACACTTCATTTCCTAATATAAGAAATAAAAATATGACAGTGCACAATTACTTTCCACATTTTATCAAGAGATCTTTCCATTGGTTTCAATCCTTCAAGGAAGTTACTTCTAATTTTGCAGCTTTTTCAGAAGAAAAAATGCTTTAACTTTTCTATAAACTTGATTTGATCTATTCTGCAATTCATGTACATGCTACAAAATTCTGAAAGAAAGGAAATTGAAGGCTATGCACATGTCACTAGAATAGAGTCTAACAAATGATACTTGCTATTTTTCAAATGGTATAAGAAAATAAAAGTTCACCACAGGGTGAGGCAGTTATTTCCAATGTACATGCAAGAAAATTCCCCTCTATCAAACATTTCCTAGTATACACACTATGTCTGTAGTGAAGACCTATATACTTGTGTCAATTGCAGGTGAACCTATCTGCAAACAAGCACAGCTGTTCAAAGAACTACCATCAGAACAGATAAGTCCTTAAATGTATGTGGATACATACAGTATAGAGGCAAAATTCATCAGCAGTGGTGTGGGGGGTGGGGGGACCTAAACTTTCTAACAATTGGTATAAAATCAGTAATTTAAAGTTCTTTTCCGGCATGTCTGGCACGAACGTAGGAGGAGAAGCAAATTTTATCATAAAATTGGTAGTATAAAAGGGAAAATTGGTTAAATTATTCCAAACAAATTTTCAAGAAAAATATTTCCCAAAAATGAATACGATTTCCCGAAATCCTGAAAGCAATTTCCTGAAAATTGAAGATAATTTCCTGAAAATTGAAGATAATTTCCTGAAAATTGAAGATAATTTCCTGAAAATTGA
This sequence comes from Chiridota heheva, assembly GCA_020152595.1. Taxonomy (NCBI): domain Eukaryota; kingdom Metazoa; phylum Echinodermata; class Holothuroidea; order Apodida; family Chiridotidae; genus Chiridota; species Chiridota heheva. Next base: position 2,351,139 of record JAIGNY010002796.1, on the reverse strand, counting down.
AGGTGATTTTCCAAAAACTGCAGATTTCCAAATTAGCAGCAACATTTGATGCCGGAAAATTTAAATTATCTGTGCAAATTTGCTGCTTATAACCATAAAATTTTAGGGGAATTGCCCCTCACCCTCCATGAGAGGTGACTCGTCCCTGATGTCTGGGGTGGGGTTCAACCAAGGATGTTCCACTGACAGTGAGGAATATCAATGATGTTGTATGATCATAAACCTTTTTCCATTGGTCAGTTGATAAAAAATAAAATTTACAAAACACTGCAAAGTATAGTCAATGCTTCTTATGATCTACAGTTTATTTTTTGCTGAGAGCACATTATTTTTCTCTGATTGATACTTGGTGGGGGGCGGCAATTCCCCCTGCACCCCTGTAAGTTACACCACTGATCCCCAAAGGGTACTTCCATACTGAATATATATATATATATATATATATATATATATATATATATATATATATATATATATATATATATATATATATATATATATATATATATATTTATATATATATATATATATATATATATATATATGTGTGTGTGTGTGTGTCTGTGTGTGTGCGCCACCCAAGCAGGTGCCTTTTTTACATCATTTTCATAGTACAGGTGTCTTTTTTGCATCAAAATTGTATAATTTTATACAGGTAATATAAATATTAATTCTATACTGCTGACTCATTTTTACAATATTTTCGCTGAATACTCGATAATGCAGGTATCAAAATTGACTAGCTTTCATAGTGTGGGTATTAAAATTGTGTAATTTCATACTACACAAGTACCAAAAAAACTGTCATACTGCATGTATGGTTTTTGGTTGATGGGCTGCACACCCCTACCACTTTAAGAATGGAAGTTCCCCCTCCCCCTCTGGGGCACTGTCCTGTAGTGGCAAAAAGCTTAAAAATCAGTTGGGTATTTTTTTAAATTTGCTTTCCTTGTGTTTTCAGATCTGTTCATTCAAATTGGCAATATTAATTATGAAGGGAATGATATCCCCTGTACCCTTTCTATTTCAGTTCAATCCCTCCCCACAATTACTGTGAAAGAGATTAAGTGAGTAACATACTCTGACAATGAGTCTAAATCCAGTCCAAAATGAAGATGACTATATAAGTAATAATGATCAATCATTGATATTTAAAGAAATATAGGCTGTCTTCCATTTGCTGCTTCCCTGCCCATTCCCGACTTCAAACTGGTATTAGCCAGAACTAAACCACAGGCAGAAACCCTCGTGGTTCCGATGCTACTGTAACTTTGGATTGGAAGCATTCATCTTTTATTGCATTTCTGTAAGTGCTGTGTTGTATTATTACATATTTAGTTATTTATCACACTGGAACATGTAGGTTTTATATATTTTGTTTCTTGTTTATGTGTTACAGTCATTCCTGCTTTCTCATTAATATTCATGACATCAGCATCAAAAACAATGATAGGGATCATCTACAGTACACCAGACCATATCTACATCCATATACCAAGTATGGCATAAATCCACCTTAATGATCTTGAGATATCGTGTTTACAAGGTCATTAACATATTTTTATATTTAGCACCCCCCCCCCCCATGCCCTACCTTACTAATTAATATCCATGACATCAGCACCAAAATCGATTGGAATCATCTACAAACCTCAACACATCCATATACCAAGTATGACATAAATCCACCTCAAGTACCTTTAGATATCCTGTTTACAAGCTTGTTAAGAGAATTTTACATTTAGCCCCACCCACTAATTAATATTCATGACATAAACACCAAAAACACTAGGAATCATATACAGTACCCACACATCCATATACCAAGCATGACATAGATCCACCACACAGTTGTTGAGATATCGTACTTACAAGCTTCTGTCACAGAAACATACATACATACACACCCACCCACATACATAAATACATCCATACATACATACATACATACATACATACATACATACATACATACATACACCAGCATGACTAGATAGGTTCCATATGCTATCACATTGGAACCAAGAAACAGTAGTTTTGCAAGCTTTAAAGGTTGCTACCCAGAATTGAAAGTTCTTTGTAGCTGATGAGTATTGAAATCATCACACAGGAACCATGCATGCATACATCTTCAAAGTATAAAATGATTTTCCCCTTAGGCTAATCTGCACACTGTCATTCTGAACAAACATAACATTATGTAAACACAACTGGAATGAATGTGTTCCCGTAGTTCCATGATCCTGCATAACTCCCAAACCTTTCAAATGTCGAACTTGATCATAGTGCCTTGTCATGAATAACTTGAGACACTTAAAAATAAACTGTATCCTATGATAGCAAAATTTGATAGTGTATGGTTAGTCTCAGGTGTCTGCACTTACTGGACAAGCACCATTGAGAATACAGCAACCCCCAACCTTTGCCACACCTAATGGAAATAACATCACTTGAGAAAGTCATAACCGTACATCATTCTCACTACTTTCAGCATTAACAACCCCTCTGCCATAATTTATTTTGTCCTCTATTCAATTGTTATTGCAAGTGATGAGGTATAGAAGATTCACTTCTGAATTGATCAGATGGAAGCCAGTATAGTAGGTATGCTTAGCAACGGAAGCAATTAACTTCAAACCATTAACATCACCTGTCAGTCAGTTAATGTTCTGTTTTAAATGGATCATTCTGTCATTTTCATTTGTATTTCAGTGAAAGAAAAATAATATTTTGTGGTTTTAGATTTGATCTACCAAGCAAAAAGAAAATGAAATCCAAAATGTCACGTTGCTATGCCAGCTCTTAAAATCATAATCAACGACTAAACTTCCTGTTTCTTAAATGTGTCTGCAATTATAGAAGTATTAATATTTTAATTGCATAACTGTATGTTACAAATGGTTTATATTGACCAAAATTTGAAAAGTAACTAATTTGAAGCTCAAGCCTTTGTTTAAAGATATGCTTATGACAACCACGACTATATTTGGTCTCAACTCAATGTCAGAAGAACTTGAACGTAACATCGCTGTAAGTTTTTTCTGCCGTGTGTATATTTGTACTGGACATTAAAACCCCGGCAGCATAATTTGTCAAAATTAAAATAAAATCAGCAAAAATATCATCAAGTAGAAAAAAGTAATTTGAACAGATCAAATCTTGCATCATTCCTGCCCTCCTCCCCCTCCCCTCAATGAACAAATTGTATTCAACTTACTGCCAAGTCATCTCTTTCTAGAAACAATGACTGTGTACCACTGGAAATGTAGAACCACATGTAATTGAGGATGAATGAGGTAATCAGGTTCCAATGAATGTTGTTCCTAACACAACGAAGATTTCTGCCGTGGAAAAGAATTTGATAAAACATTGCAATCTGAAAAATAGTGACATCCTCTCTTAAACACTTATGTACATATCATCTTCCTTTTATTTGCAACAACTGTGAAGAAACTCAAACATCTATGGAAAGGTTTGCAGAATTCTAAATTTTGCTTTAACATGATAATTATTATGCAAATTTGTAATGTATGAATATTTTTTTATTTCTTGTATGGTAACCCACTATTTTTTATTTTTCTAACCTCTGCATACAATACCTGGAGGAATCTTTAATCAATGCCATAAATAACTTCATGTTTAACGGAGCAATAGACCTATGTTAAGTGAAAGCCCAAACGGGCCTATATGTATATCACTGATGCATATATGCTTCTTTGAGCTCTACAGGCCACTATATACATTGGCCCCGTCTCCATACAGACCCCTAGCTTTGCTGTTTCACAGGGGCAGCCTACCCGCCCCTCCGTGGGCCCACCCTGCCCCCCTGGGGGTTCGCTCTGCCCCTGAGATTCGCCTGCCCCTTATGAGAAAAAAATGTATTTACAAAAATACATATATATTTTTTTAAACTTAATAATCTTAATTAACTTCATAAATAAAATACCTTACATGGATACAAAACACAGAATGATAGCATAGTAAGCAATTGTCTTGTTTGGCTCGTGAATGCTTATTATCAGTCAGAATATATAGTTTCATTCTGAGATGTATGATTATAGCTCAAAGCCCATAGCTTCTTCACCATGGGATTGAGCCTTAAGGGGCCCCTGGACTCCATGGCAAAACGACACAGAGCTTCACGCATGCGCATTAATGTGCCCTTCAACAAGTCTAGCACTCTGCCCCTTTTTAAATCAAGCTAGGGGTCTGCCATGGGCCTTTATCATGTAATGGTGTTGTTAACTTGTAGTTCACAGACAAACTGTATATAATGGCAAGTTTTGCTGAGGAGCTCTTGTACCAAAACAATCCTCAACTCATCTGAGAAATTTTCTAGTGGGTGGTCCAGGAGGTCAAGTTGACTGGCATTTTCAATACAAAATGCTAATTCCACCAATCTCATGAAACATGAGAATTAGGATAATTGACTGAGGGTTTGTCACTTTGACTTCCATGGTTACTGGTAAAAAGAAAATGAAGAGGTCCTTATAAAGAAAGAGAGTATATATGTCATGTCATCAAGCAATATATTTTTCAGACTACACACAGTAGTGCTTTAACACAAAATAAATGATATACAACGCTATATGCTAAATATACGCTCTCTTAGTTCTTGACAGATATGTAAAACTGCAACAGACCCCATAAACTTATTTCAATTGTTCCTCTCGTTTCTATGGCAAAATCTGATCAGATTTTTTTTCTTTTCTTCTTAAATCACGTTAACATCAAAATGCAGATGAAATGAAACCCCTTGTTAGATATTGAATTTGAAATTAAGTTATTTGTTAGTTCATTTGTTAAGGAAGCCTGATGTAATTGACCTCAACAACAGGGTAATGTTTAAAGTCAATTAATTAATGCATAAATGACCATCTTAAATCAAATTATCATAGACATGGAATAATTGGAAATCAAGTTGCATCTCGTAATCCAGACATTAAAAACTAAATTCATCACAAGTTACTAATTCTGTTGAAACCTTGGGTTAGGGTTAGAAAGCTTATCTATGATTGTATCCACAAGGATACTTTAGGAAAACTGATCTCTTTAATACACTTCATATAAGTAAACTAGGGGTCAATCTATGGGAAGATAACTTTGAACGTGTTCTCACTTTAAAACGAGCTCGCGATCAGACCCACTGTAGGCGATCAGATCCACTGTAGGCGACCAGACCCACTGTAGGTGATCAGATCCACTGCAGGCGATCAGACCCACGTAAGGCGATCAGATCCACTGCAGGCGATCAGATCCGCTGCAGGCGATCAGACCCGCTGCAGGCGATCAGACCCGCTGCAGGCGATCAGACCCGCTGCAGGCGATCAGACCCGCTGCAGGCGATCAGACCCGCTGCAGGCGATCAGACCCGCTGCAGGCGATCAGACCCGCTGCAGGCGATCAGACCCGCTGCAGGCGATCAGACCCGCTGCAGGCGATCAGACCCGCTGCAGGCGTCAGACCCGCTGCAGGCGTCAGACCCGCTGCAGGCGTCAGACCCGCTGCAGGCGATCAGACCCGCTGCAGGCGTCAGACCAGCTGCAGGCGATCAGACCCGCTGCAGGCGTCAGACCCGCTGCAGGCGTCAGACCCGCTGCAGGCGATCAGACCCGCTGCAGGCGATCAGACCCGCTGCAGGCGATCAGACCCGCTGCAGGCGATCAGACCCACTGCAGGCGATCAGACCCACTGTAGGGATCAGACCCACTGTAGGTGATCAGACCCACTGTAGGCTATCAGACCCACTGCAGGCGATCAGACCCACTGCAGGCGATCAGACCCACCGCAGGCGATCAGACCCACTGCAGGCGGTCAGACCCACCGCAGGCTATCAGACCCACCGCAGGCGATCAGACCCACCGCAGGCGATCAGACCCACCGCAGGCGATCAGATCCACCGCAGGCGATCAGACCCACCGCAGGCGATCAGACCCACCGCAGGCGATCAGACCCACTGCAGGCGACCAGACCCACTGTAGGCGATCAGATTCACTGTAGGTGATCAGACCCACTGTAGGTGATCAGACCCACTGTAGGCGATCAGACGCGATCAGACCCACTGCAGGCGATCAGACCCACTACAGGCGATCAGACCCACTGTAGGCGATCAGACCCACTGCAGGCGATCAGACCCACTGCAGGCGATCAGACCCACTGCAGGCGATCAGACCCACTGCAGGCGATCAGACCCACTGCAGGCGATCAGACCCACTGCAGGCGATCAGACCCACTGCAGGCGATCAGACCCACTGCAGGCGATCAGACCCACTGCAGGCGATCACATCCATTGCAGGCGATCAGATCCGCTGTAGGCGATCAGATCCGCTGTAGGCGATCAGATCCGCTGTAGGCGATCAGATCCGCTGCAGGCGATCAGACCCGCTGCAGGCGATCAGACCCGCTGCAGGCGATCAGACCCGCTGCAGGCGATCAGACCCGCTGCAGGCAATCAGACCCACTGTAGGCGATCAGACCCACTGCAGGCGATCAGATCCGCTGATTTTTACCGTAAGAATGCTCACCATATTTGGTTCAAGTTGCAAATCAGTAAACCTTGAAATTATTTAGTACATAATTTGCAGCTTACTTGTGCCTCAAGATCAGATCCCTTGCAATGGGTCTGATCACAAGCTCACACTCAAATAAGAACCTATGACAATGTTTTTTCCTATCATCGATCAAGGTTATCATTGGGGGAAAGAAGAGGAGCATCGTGATCCAGAGACAAGTGAGAACATGCCGTTAGCATCAATTTGAAAAAAAAAACAAATCCAGCTGCAATAAAATAAAATAATTGTAACTGTAATATTGCAGAGTCAATGCTACAGGTGCATAAAATATGAAACATATTCTGCCGAAAGATCCTCATTTTCTGCATATCATGATAATATAAGATATTGCAAACTTTGGTAGTAGTGTTTTTTTTGGATTTCTTTTGAGGGGTGCTCCACCTTGCTCCTCTTCTGTTAAGAACCTCCCCCTACCAGATGTAATGAATCTTCACTAATTTACATTTGAAAGGAAAGGTATCATACCATAAATACATTCAGAAGTGAACGCTGGTAACGTCACTTCTGGTTATCAATTTTCCTTATTGATTGTGAGAAATCTGTGATGTTATCGATAACACATGGAGGCATTTGTTCGGACCGGTAGATGTGTGATCAATAACATCACAGATTTCTCGCTATTAATAGGGAAAATTAAAAAATGAAAGTGACGTTTACTTCTTAATGCATTCATGGATGATACCTTTCATTATAAAGCACCTCAAACTTCATCCTTCTACTACCTACATGTACTTTGAAAATAATCAGTCTTAAATATGTGAATATCATATTACTCAAAACATTGCACCTGTAATTCTATGCAGCTTATATGGCGATTTCTATACTACTGGGGACAAAATAGGGTTGGTTCTGATAGCAAAAGGGCACATATGGTACTAAATTATATTAGGGGGATAATTCTATAACATCTCCTGATGATTATATGATAAAAAAAATGATAGTATACAATTCTTAAGCAAAAGAGAGATTGGGGTAGGGAAGAAGGAGGAGGGGTTTGATCTATTTATAAAGAGGATGTTACTAAATGTAATTACTCACTTGAAAAAGAAGAAGATGAAGAAGGCACCGAGAAGAGCAATAAGCGAAAGAGAGTGTCCAATGTTGAGAAGCCAATTGTACAGGATAATGTCGTGGATAGTCTTCCCATTCTGTGAAAGTGAAGAATATTTCAAAATTACAGACTGTTATGGCCGGGACTGAACAAAAACAAATTGCACAACTGTCACAGGCTGAGAGGAGTTGTCTGTTCTTGCAACGCCTTTGCCTAGCACGAATTTAGAATCGTGTACCCTAGAGGGTTAGAAAATAGTTTTCATAAGAAAGCAATTTTGTTTCTGTATGTTATGCATCCCTCAAATTTCTGAATCCAAGCTGTTTTTCATCATTGAGTTATCTTGCTGTTGATGGACCCTAATTGCAATATGATGTAGGCCTATCTAGGGCCTATAGAACATTTTTATTTCAATTCCATCCCCTCCCACCTGTCACTGGAAATTTTAGGAAAAAGTCTTAATTTGATAGGCTGACTTTAAATCATTTAAAAAAATTCCGTTTTCAAAAATTTTGTGTTGCTTTTTTATATGCTGTAATTGTCTAATTTGAAGATGGCTAATTTAATTTCTAATGGTACATCTGAGTTCTAAGACTGACTGTGTTGATCAGCATTACTGGAAAATGCAACAATGTGAAAATTAAGGGGCGCAATTCCCCCCCCCCCTTCCTTACCCCCTGCTCTCCCACTCTCCCTTTGTCGCCATCATTGTTTGCCCTTCTAGATTCAACCTCCTTGAGTACACCTTTGAACAAACATTTGCAAATATATGATTTTTCAGTCTGGGAGGAATTACAGTTGCATAGAAACCAAAAGAGTCGGAAAAACTCTCACAAAGTGAAACAAAGTTCTTTTTTGTCAAAAACCTGCAAACCTGAAATCAAAACTTGTCTCAGTGTAAAATGAAGCAAAAATAACCACCTGACCAGAATTGATCCTGACAATTTTGGTCATGCATCTTTCGAAATGCATGTCTGGCCATTTGGAGTGAATAAGATTGTGCTAGCTCGAATAAGTAAAATCAACTAGTACAAGTTATATGTTAATTTTGAGCGCAAGCTAGCTTGATAAATTGATTAAATCCATGAGCTTCCATGATCCCCATATTGATATGATCTATATAAGCTCTTGGTATTTTCTAATGTGAATGCTTTTGTTTTATAATAGTGTATCAATCTTTGAAGGGGTGCTGCAAATTATGATCAAGTCTTACTCATCTTACCTGCAATCAAATTATAGGATTGAAAGACATGTTTCATTATTTTCAGCTATTGTTAAGGAAGGAAATTGTTATGAAAGAATTTCATAATATAATACAAGAATTTTGTAATAGCTAGGCTTTATACGAATTTAGCATAGTGTAAAATTGAGGAGTCAAAGGTTAAAACTGCTCCTACTTTAATCAGCCATGCATACACTCTATAGAACCATGGGGAGAGGGGGGGGATATGCATACACTGTATATAACTATGGGCATGAATCCAGGTAGGGAAAGGGGAGGGGGTATGCATACACTGTATAGAACCATGCATGAATCCAGGGAGGGATAGGAGGGGAGGGGGTTATGCATACACTGAATAGAACCATGGGCATGAATCCAGGAAGGGATTGGGGGTGGGAGGTATGCATACACTCTATAGAACCATGGGCATGAATCTAGGGAGAGATGGGCAGGGAAGGGGGTATGCATACACTCTATACAACCATTTTCTGAATAAAAGATTATTTTTTTAAGAAATAAGTAACCAAATATAGATATAAATATGATCTTTAAAAGTTTTGCTCGGTTGTTTGTTGTTTAAAGGCAGATGATTTGGCATTGTGGCAACATGAAATGTAGATTTTATGAGTATATTCATGAACTGTGTTAAATTAGGGCAAGATTGGCGGATTCGGGCAAAAATTGTTCTGCTAAAATGAAACTGTCCCGTACGCCTATGATATATACATATATTTATATACATATAAAACATATAATATACATATATATATATATATATACAAATATATATATATATATATATATATATATATATATATATATATATATATATATATATATATATATATATATATATATATATATATATATATATATATATAATATAATATATATAATACATATAATAATATATATATATATATATATATATATATATATATATATATATATATATATATATATATATATATATATATATATATATATATATATATATATATATATATATATATATATATATATATATAAATATAATATATATATATATATATATATATATATATATATATACATATATCTAATATAGAGCAGACTGAATCAATCTTTAGTCCTTATGAATATTAGTCTTTAGAGAAATGTTTGAAAATGCCAAAAAGGTATAATAGATATAAAGTAATCTTGTTACAATGTTTTGATATTGTATTTAATAAAGGAACTAAGATGGAGGGGTGGAGAAGGACACGAAACAGGCTCATGATTTCAATAGATTGAAAATAATTCAGTTTTTAGTAAAAAATGGAAAATTTATCAAAGATGTTTCTTTATAATTACACATATTAACCAAGAAGGGATCATAGTCCTACATATGTATATCCACAGCGATGTTAACAATAAAACATTTCTGTTCCCAATTTGCATTTCATTTTTGTATATTGTGTATCATAGATCATAATTAACATTAATTTTAACTTATATACCCTTTCAAATATACCTCTTCCTATGTGCTGGAAAGTATTTCCTTTCCTTTAGAATATCAATTTTGCACGAGGTTCTGGGGGCTTTGCCACCCCTTGACCCCTACCAGGATTAAACCCCTTGATCCCTACCAGAGTTTAACCCCTGGATCCCACCAGGAGCCCTTAAGAGGGCCCTAAATCCCATGCTGCAAACGACACATGATCAGTCCCAAATTAGAAATCATTCCCACCCAACCCCTCCTCCCCACTTTTTCACAGATTTAAGCCACTCAAGAACTATGCTCTTTTCTAATAGGTTATTCAACTACTACTAGCAAATTTAATTTTTTGAAGATATTAACATATTTCAACCTGTGAAGTTCTTTGAAATCATATGTAGGGACAAACAATATCTAAGTATAAAATTGTTTACATTAAACATATGTTGTGTTTGTGCAGTGTGATATCCAGGACTCAAGGAAGAGGTCATGCTGTACTTTCTTCTATTACACCGTCAACAGTTCATGTTTTGAACAATGTACATTATTTGCTGCACAATGTTATTTATTTGCAATGAAAAATTAAAATAGCTAAGACAATGGTGCTAAAGTGCATGTAAACTTGAAAAGAATTATAGCAAGCATATGCAGTAACTATTTAAAGTACTGTGGTAATTAATTTCAGGTACGTAGAAATTAAAGGTGTGTGATGACAATATGATACAAGATGTCTCTCAAAAGTTGCCACAATTCATAAATCCATGTAATCCTTTCAGATATCTAAGACGTACGTACTAGGGAAGGGTGCAACCCTGATACCTGAATGGGGTCCCCAGGACGGAACCTTAAAACAAAATGGGCCAATAGCTGTTTGGCACTTTGATCTCACATTAAAAGAATTATGCCAGGGTTCCATGTCAATAAGATATACACATTTAATGCAGTATAATCATTCTGGTGCTCACAATTGTTCTTTTATTGTATAAGGGGGTTGGCAGGCCCGATAGCTACCAAACATGGGGAGTGTGAAATTGCAGAATATCCATGCAAAAAGTACATTGCAAAGGGCCCAAGAAACCTCATGTATAATAACATGATACTATCTGCTCTTCGATCACTGTAAATTTGTTCACAAAAGCCCTGTGTTTTTTGGTATTTTGTAAGTTCACAATCTCTAATTTCTATATCCAGTTTTGAATTTCAACAATTTTTGTTCATCTTTTTTTCTTTCCAAAAATGATATAAAAAACAAAAAACATTCCCTGTATTAATGTTAATACAAAGGGTTTCTTAGTAATTTTCTGTCCTATTTTGGTTTTACAATGGTAGGGGCAGCCAAAACAATCACATTATTGGCTTTCTTTGCAAGTTGCGTCCTAAGAACTGAAATATATACAAAATTATGTTTTTGATGCATTAAACCTAAAGATACATTCTTAGTAATTTGGCTGAAATTTATTACAAATTTTTAAGAATTTACGACTGTAGATAAAGAACTTTAGAGCTGTCCTCAGTCTCCCCTAATACATGCTATTTTTAGCTGCCCATTAAATGCTACCGGTAATTTGACAGAAACTTTTTGTAGCTATCCATATAATATGACCCTAAAGTTCAAGTCACTATAGTTCCCTGATTACTCTATTATTACACCGAAGAGTGAGTAGGCTCAACAAATCTTTTCTACACAGACAATTCATGTGTCCAGTGAATAAACGTGAATAAACGAAACTAACAAATAACATAATCAACTTCATGCATTGTCAGAAAAACATTATAAATATATTAAATCAAAATTATAATGAAACCGCAATCTGACAATGCTTGTGGCTGAAGCCATAAGTCTCTGTAGGATAGATATAAACACAAAATGTTGATATTTTAGTATCACTTTCAGTAATGAACAAACTTTATTGGCAAATTATCAAATTTCCAATTTTTAGACATTATCTGGTGGTTTAAGGTGCATGGGTTAAAATGTTGGGGGTGTAATGCATGTACTGTACAGTTGACCAAATTATTTGGTCCGACTTAACCAACATGTTGGTACTATTTGGCAATGTTAAATTAGAAGGTTCAATGTCGAATTAAAAGGGTTGCAACATTTGCCGAATTAGAAGGGTTGTAACATTTGCAAAATTAGAAGGGTTGCAAAATAATGCTGAAGAAGTGTTGCAAAATAATGCCGAAGAAGGGTTGCAATATGCCGAATTAGAAGGGTTGCAATATGCCGAATTAGGAAAAAATGCCGAATTAGAAGGCCCGGCTACGCCAAATTAGAAGGGGGCACCCAGGCACATTTCATTCCATTGGTAAAACGTAAACTACAAGTTTTTGGCTCCAATTAGCACACAATATTGACCATTTGAAAATCCCACATTTTTTGGATCTTACATGGCAGTGGTAAAAACTGTATTGCTATTAATTTCACCATGATCTTTATTAAATGTAAACCACTCAAATGATATTTATCAAAATACGAAACTCCTTTCTATGATGATCTGCATTCAATAAAGAAACATTTCTTTTTTTGAGAATGACATACCAGAAGAAAAAATAAATACCTTCATAATTTAACCTTCATTACCTCTGCCAACGAAGTTGGATGAAGGATATGTTTTCGCCTCTGTTTGTTTGTTTGTTTGTCTGTCTGTTTGTTTGTTTGTCATCAAGATATCTCAATAACTGATGATTGGATTTTGATTAAATTTTGTGTGTGGTTTTGTTACTGCTTAAGGAAGAAGTTATTAGAACAGGGGGAGAGTAGAAATGGAGGGTTGAGGATGTTTTAGGACAGAATTTATCAAGACTTAGTTAAAAATTTCAAATGGAATGTACTGCAAATGAACTCATGTCATAAAAAAATCTGTGGTCTCTGGTATCAAAGAAATCAAAACAATTGGTTTCTGCCATAAATATGCCAATATTGTGCCCCAACATTTACGACATTGCTACTCAAAGCGCCCTCACTAAATACTTCTTTAATAATGTACAAGATGTGTCCGCTTAAATCATTCCAAAAATAAACTCCATACGTGCAGTGTATGTATGTATAATTGTACACTATGTATGGAGTTTGGGAGCAGTGAAGCATAAGTTTCCATGGCCTTGAATTGTTTAATTTTCTGGCATGTGGAAAAACCAGGCAGGAATCTTTCATGAATGAAAATGATGAATAGAGCTCAAACAATGACTGCTTAGCCTGAATTAAACTGAAAGCAATAATCACCATCACAAGTTATGATCCTCAAGTGCTTAAAATGTAAATGGCAATACAGATCAACAGTGTGAATGAGATTGTTTGGGGTTATTGCTTGGTGAGTCGAGGGTTTCTGAGGTAGATTGTATTCCAGTGGGGAATGAACAAAGGTATGTGCTCCGCAGAGTGCTATAATTCTACTTCAACCTGTGTTCCACACAAATATTTTTTTTTTAACTAGATTTAAGTCTATATAGAAACATGTTTATAGCTTCGTTGTTTTAATTCAAATAAAAAGTATGAAATAGCAAATATTCCATGGAAATTGGTGTGAAATTCATGTTTTAAAATTTCATAGGAAGCTTGCCCCTTTGATGCAGTGCTATTCTATTTCCCCCCACCCCCAAAAATGTAATTACAAATACAAAAAATTCAATATATCAATATTAAAGTTCACTAACTGGCTGAGCAAGCTAGGGCCCTGAATTGGGAGTATACCATTCCCCCAACACATCTTAGACCATGCAGACTCCCTGTCTTTTAAGTGTGACTAGTGGCAGCATTATAGTATCCTCCTGGTAAAGAGGTCCGTATATGATTAATAATCACAGGTGTTGTGAATTTGCACATCAGAAAAACCGTATGTGATCGTTTATTAAAGAACAATTTTCTCCATAGAGGGTACTAAGCAATGTACATTACAATTACAAGTCAATATTCCGTATTTTGGTATTACAAAACTCAACAAACCTGATACCTTGTATCAAATCACCAAAATATTATTTCAACATTAATTGCTTTTCAATTGAAAGTTTGACTGTATTTAGACTGTCATGACATGACATTAACATACCTCTGAAAGTAATGAATATATTCCCAGATTTATTACATTTATATGCTACTGCGAAAGATAAATCTGCACATTTGAATGACATATTGCAGGTCTACAAACCCACTGGGACCTTTGAATGACAAGGTCAAGTAATTTTATGATAGTTTGCCATGAGGCCCAGAAGCTTAGTGTCAATATACAGCCCAATGCAATTTGAATGTGCTGTAACACATGCCATCAACATGACAAATTGTTTGATATAATAAATCTCAATTTGACATGGTGTTCAACTTATTATCAAAAGGTACTCCTAAAGCCCTGTGTGACATTGATGTATTATTCTTGCTAGAAAGAGGATTTAGTTCTGCCGCAATGTTAGAGGAAGTTTAGTACCATTATTGGGTGCAGTCTGTAATTGATTATTTTATGTGTAGGCTTAATAGATTTTTAGCACCATCAAATGAGAGCTACGTCATAAACAAAAATATACAAATATATATCATGTATTTGCAGTTTTTGTTTTTTAACCTTTTTTTTTTCAATTAGTGTTCTCGATCTCCAAGTATCATCACGCTACTGCATTTACAGAACCTGTCACTAGAATTCCTTAACTTGGAAGTATATGCCAGATCTGGAAAGAGCTACCATGAATGAGATTAAACACAGGAAACAGGAACTTCAAGTACAGCATCTCTTTACCACTTTGTCTTTGTCATATATCCCCCCAAATCATGTTTCGTTTCCTGTATTTTGCTGAACTTGCATCCTTTCATTGATTAAACAAAGACTGCCATTATGATTCCTTGGATTTGCATCATTAGAGGAGTAATACACTTTTGGTTGTTTGGTGTGGTTTAACAGCACCTGCATGACAGCATGAAGCAATATCTTTCCTTAGGAGAAATGGTCTACCAATCATTCATATTTAATGCACACATCACCTCAGGGATATAATACTCAACTTTTTTTTTATCATAGTTAATGCACACATCACCTCAGGCATATTATGCACACCTATTTTATCACCAGTTTGCAAACAAATTTATCCCACTAAGACACTTAACACGGATGAGTGATTTCAATCACAAAAATGCCTTGATTAGGTATGCATCAGAATGGCTTTATGCGACCGCCACCAGACCGACCGACAGTAGACCAGTCGTGGATAAAGCCTGACCCAAAAATATCACAGAGTTGCCTATAATATCAATGTCAACACAAGAATCAAGCGTCCACGCATTCACTCTTAGTTTGCATACACTGAATGCACTGTACAATGTGTGTGAGCTTTCTGTGTTTATCTTGGTATTAACTCTGCGAAAGTTCAGCAAAATATAAAATCTCTTTTGTTTGCTCCTGGTTCGTTGGTGAAAATATCGATTTTGTTTTGAATTCGACTTCCTGAAGTGGCATTATTTGAAGCTACATATATGTGCATATCAAATTTTGCAAGTTTAATCTGATGTGTTCTCTTATAGTGTAGTCAGTTGGCCTACATTAAAAGTGTTTCACAGGCTTTGAAAAATTGCATAAAATAGTATAAACATACAGATTGTGAATGTTGCTGGTTTTGTACTACTTCACTCTCCTAAGTCCTGCCAATCATTATCTTAATTAATTTAATCACTCCTTTTTTGCACACAGCATGTTAATAAATTTTCGGAAGCATTTGTTGTGTTTTCCTAAGAGTAATTAGAAAAATAATTAGTTTTTGTTTAGTCTTTTCCTTCTATAAAGTTTATTTCAGTACAGCCAAAAAAAGACAAGAAAAAACGAGACTTATCAATTCATCTTCAACATACAATTTTTTCCAAAAAAAAACAATGTTTGTTCCTAATCTAATCCATTGGCCTAAGAAAAGAAACACAATGGGTGTCGAAATAATGCTCTCATTTTCAGCATAAAGCTTACATCGAAATGTATAAACCAGCATATCCTTACCCATATAGTGGGGAGAGGGAAGGGGGTGGGGTGGGGAGGGAAAGGGAGGGGGAAGGGAGGGGTGGGGAGGGAAAGGGGAGAGAGAGGGAAGGAAGAGGA
The DNA here is from genome assembly GCA_020152595.1 of Chiridota heheva. NCBI lineage: Eukaryota > Metazoa > Echinodermata > Holothuroidea > Apodida > Chiridotidae > Chiridota > Chiridota heheva. The sequence goes on along the minus strand of JAIGNY010002796.1, from coordinate 2,334,770 downwards.
GGGAGGAGGAGGAGGGGGAGGGGGAGGGAGAGGGACAGGGAGAGGGGGGGGTGGGAGGAAAAGGGGAGAGAGAGGGGAGGGGAGGGAGTGGGTAGGGAAAGGAGAGAGAGAGGGGCCACGGGGTGGGGAGGGAAAAGTGAGAGAGAGGGGAGGGAGAGGGGAGGGGGAGAGGGGAGGGAGAAGAGGAGGGGAAAGGAGAAAGAGGGAGAGGGGGGGAGAAGAGGAGGGAAAAGGGAGAAAGAGGGAGGAGGGAGAGGGGAGGGAGTGGGGAGGGAGGGGAGAGGGGAGGGTGAGGGAGAGGGCAAAGAAGAGGAAGAGGGCAAAGAAGAGGGAGAGGGGGAGGAACAGGGGAGGGGAGGCAGTGGGGAGGGAGAGAGGGAGGCAGTGGGAGAGGGAGAGGGGAGGGGAGGCAGTGGGGGAAGGAGAGGGGGGAGGGCAGTGGGGGAGAGGGGAGGGAAGGCAGTGGGGAGAGAAGGCAGTGGGGAGGGAGAGGGGAGGGGGGGGGGGGGGGGGGGGGGTAGGGAGAGGGGAGGGAGAGGGGAGGGAGAGGGGATGGAGGGGGAAAGGGGGTGTCATGTGTCCCACATGACATCCCATGCCTTGTCCCACATGGCATTCCACCATATCTCCCACATGGCATTCCACCATACAGTGTCTCACATGGCATTGCACCATATGTCCCACGTGGCATTCCACCATATGTCACACATGGCATCCCATACTATGACCCACATGGATCCCATCCTATGTGTATGTCCCATATTAATCCAACCATATGTACCACATGACATCCCTCCCTATGTCCCACATGGCATCCCTCCCTGTGTCCCACATCAGTGGCTTCCCACCTGATGTCCCACATAGCATCCCTCCCTGTGTCCCACATGGCATTTCTCCCTATGTCCCCCATGGCATCCCACCTTATATCCCACATCAGTGCCTTCCCACCTGATGTCCCACATTGGATCCCACCTTATGTTCCACATGGTATCCCTCCCAATGACATCCTACTTTATGTCTCACATGGCATCACATCCCATGTCCTCCTACCCTATGTCACACATGGCATCCCAACCTATATCACACTCATGTGTATACTCATGGCATCCCACCCCATGTCCCGCATGGCATTCCACCCTGCTCCACATGACATCCCACACCTGTCCCACATGGCATCCCACGCCATGTCCCATATAATATCTGATAGGCTCCATAAGAAGTCTCATCCTGGATATCACTGTCCTGATTGAGCATACTATGTATGAAAGTGTCAGTTCATATAAGGACTTATATGCAAATGACTTGTTGAAATAGGGTGGGACCCTGTGTGCTACATGACATCCCATGTCCCACATGACGTTCCACCATAAATTCTACATGGCATTCCACCCTGTTCCACATGGCATCCCTCCCTATATCCATATGCAGTCACACATCCTGTCACAATCCCTGACTGAGCATACAAAATAAAAACGTCTGGTCAGTTCATCAACTGGTGCAACTTTATGCCAATAACCACAATAAAAAAGGCGGAGTTTAATAATCATGCCTGATACAATTGTTGGTGCCCAAATATTTTGAAGAATTTTAAGGATCTCCAGTGCTATAAGAGAAGCTTGAAAATCTCTAAACAATATTGGAAAATTATATCATTTTACAGCTATCTTCTAAGGATATTTCAAATGTTTTGTAGACTTTTTAAGGAAACTAGTTTTCAATTTGTCTTAAGTGTTTCTGAGAAACTTTAACATTATGTAAGGAAATTCTAACCTTCCATAAGGATATCTAAAGAAACTAACTTTTTTTGAGGAACTCTGAAAAAATATAATATTTTCTGAGCAATTCTCAAAAAGCTTTAACATTTCTGAGGAAATCTCAGGAAAAACTATGGCCGGCCAGACGGACAAAATCGCCATTACAGAGGTTCGCATTATGCTTCGCATGCTCACCAAAAAAGGAACAAACAAAATAGAACGATGTGGAAACATTTGACTTCTATATAATTGCAATTTCAAAATATGAAGTTTAATTGCTGTAAAAAATTCAAACTTGAGTATATAGACTGGTGGATATAAAACAAGGCTGAAGCATCCAACCAAACATTGATTTTCGACTTTCATGTCATTTTTTTTAATATACTGAACTTCATAAGCTTTTGATATTTTTCAATTTCTAATATTTCATCTGCGTTTCTTATTTTGTTTATTTGATAGTGTATGGGATGGTGTGGGGGTGGGTGGGGGTGTAGAGGATGGGGAAGAGGGGGGTAAAAAAGTGCATCTTTTACCAGAAAATATGGAGAAGCAAAATATAAAAATAATTCATAAGTAATGATAAGTTTCAACAGAAATATCAATATTTCTGAAGGATTTCTAATTAAATTGCTTATTGGAGAAGGAGAATGAGCAGGGTTCATTTCCTTTAAAATTAATTTCTTGTGTGAGGAAAACAATGTTTTTTTTGGGTAAGTTCAATCAAACCAGGATTAAACTAAATCGAAAAGACATGTGAGAATGAAATGGCTGAATGAGAGTCACTTCTGTACAAGTAACTAGAAGAGTAGAAGATTTTAAGATAAAAAGGCCATGTCAGAGTAATTTTTTTTTTTTTTTGGGGAATTTATTGTTTACAATATTCTCACTGACCTATTTGCACCAGTGCACCACAACTGGTTATCAAAGGCCGTGGACATTGACTTGGGTGTCGATGTTATGTCTGTCCGTACGTCGTACCTGTGTACTTGTCCGGGTCGTATTAAGTGTTTCGTGATAGCATTGTTATTATCATAACCGAATATGCAGGAGACGACCCCGTCATTGTAATTGTGTGTTCACTTGTCGTCTTCGTCGTCGTCAACTGACCTATTTACTGTTTTCATTTAAACCCCAAGTCGTACCCTAACATTTTACACCCGCTCCTTCAATGGTCTAAAAATTCGGGTTCAAGTATGATGTAAAATTACATAATGAGCAAGAGTCCCTCACATGTGCCTGATTTATGACACTAACCCCTAAAACTTTTTTTGCATTGAAACACGTGTTAATTCATCAGGAGTCAGCAATGTAAAAAAGACAATTTACTTTTATTTTCCCCTGATTCTACTATGACTTAAACAGCTACAGAAGTATATGTAAAAAGAATAAGGAGGTATAATCATTGTAAATACTGATTTATCATCATTGATGCATGTCATTGGACAGAGCGAAGAGCACATTTTGCATAGAAGAAAGTGTTTTATTAAGCATGAAGCAATATCTTTCCTTAGGAGAAATGGTCCGTCAATCATTCACAGTTGATGAACATTATTACCTCAGGCTTTATGATTCACAGCTATTTTTATCACCAGCTTGTAAACAAACTTCTCCCACTAAGACACCTAACATGGATGAGTGATTTCAATCACAAAAGTGCCTTGATTATTCAGCTCTGGCTTTGTGTATAAATCTTATACACACAAATAGCCTTCAGTGGGCTACTTGGCTGTCGTTTGCATGGGAATGGAAGATAAACCTTTACTGTTTTGAGTAGAATAACAATACACTGAACAGGAAGTCTGGTTGGTAATTGTCATAACCGAAATTTCAGGATTAATTCGGGTGTTAAGCGTGGGTAGGCTTAAAGAGAAACTTTTTGGCATGAGACTGATAAATGCTATCATTTTAAGGGTAATTTACGTGATGATTTCTTGATCGTCGTATTTCTAATTTAATTTTTTTCTTGTGGCAGGGGTCTTATAACCCAAAGCTGCATTTGTATGGCTGAACCGAGCACAAAATAATAACTTTAAATGTCTTACAAAATGTTTAGAACCTCAAGTTGCATTTCTCTCTCGCAATGTCTGCAACTTGTTTACCTGCAATCTGAACGAGTTCTTAAGTGAGGATGGGGTGGGGGTGAGGGGGGTGCTACCCTCATGGCATAAATTGTAAGACCCGTCTTCCGATTTGTATTGATACTACAAAAACAATAATTTGTGTAAATCTGGATGGGCCGCATAGGCAGGACTTATTTTCTCCATATTTACATCTTGGTATATGTTTTGTATCTTCTTGCGATTTTTATAACCCCCACCACACACAAACACACACACACACACTTTCGGTGGGTGAAGTGCAGTGGCGATGCTAGGAATTTGGTCATATGAGGCAAGAGAGTGGCAATTTGGTCTCATGGGGAGGGGGAGCAAAAGCCTATATATAGGATATATATATCAGACAAATATGTAACTTTACACAATTTTCTGACGAGCAAGTGGGAGAGGAAGCAATCTTGTAAGGAAATGCTCCCCCTTGTAGTGCCACCCTAGGTAAAGTGATTACCATATAGCAATTGCAATCCCTCCCACAATATTTTGAACCGTATTTAAAACTTGAAGTTGTTTTAAATAGTTTAACGTAAGATAGCATTGACTTAGATGAGACTTGACAAAAAAAAACACATTTTAAATCGCAACTTCTTAACCAGTTAACTGCGGAATTAAAATATTGTTATCTTTACCCCATTGCATACTTAATTTTTGCAAAAATGCCTTTTTTTTGGCCAAATTTCACTTTACACTGGAAAAATGGTAAACTAAATATTTACTACAAGAAAGTGTTATAATTATCTTTTCTTGGTTTTCTTCAAAATAAAACATGAAACTTTTCTTAACTTTCATTTGTATAGTTTTTGCTCATCTTTCACAAAGTTTTCATCCAAACTTATTCCACATTTGTAAAAAAGTCAAGCTTTCTGTGATAAATATCAAAGCAAGGTGAAGCACAAAGTGGTTCCTCACAGATCCTGCACTCATAAGATAACCTCCTTCCTCTTCCCTCTAGAAGCACACACATGACATCTACGACAAGAAATAACAGCCACATGGCCCATCCCTTACAGAAATGGCGAGCTCGCCACAGCTCAGATTCAACCTCTTTGACGAGCTCGCGACGAGCTCGTTAAAGAGTTCAAACGAGCTCGCGGCGAGCTTGCAATTGGAACCTTTACGAGCTCGTCGCGAGCTCGCCACGAGCTCGTCAAAATTGCGAGCTCGTCAAAATGGCGAGCTCGTCAAAATGACGAGCTCGTCCCTTGCCGCGAGCTCGTCAAAATGGCGACCTCGTCAAAATGACGAGCTCGTCCCCGAGCTTGCCGCGAGCTCGTTTCAATGACGAGCTCGCCACGAGCTCTCAATTGGAACCTTTACGAGCTCGCGGCGAGCTCGTTTAACTGACGAGCTCGGGGCGAACTGCGTCTCTCTGACGAGCTCGCGGCGAAAGCTCGCCTCTCTGACGAGTCGCAGCGAGCTCGTCAGAGAGAGACGGCTTCGCCGCGAGCTCGCTCTCTCTGACGAGTTCGCCACGAGCTCGTTTCTCATCTTTTAACTTAACAAGTTAGTTTCTTGTGACAAAGCAGTTAACAACAACCTTTGCTTGTACTTTTTGGGTCAATCAAATTCACCTGGCAATGAACTGTACCTAATAAAGACAAAGAAAGCTGGTATAATGCTCTAAGATACATACTTTTATCTAATCTATAACAATGTTTTGTTTAGAACAAGGTGACGGAATTAAAGATGTCTTCAAGGGTGAAAGTGAATACCAAATATCACAATTTTTTAAACGTAACAAGCACATTTCAAATCAATTTCAAATATTAAAAATATTCTAAGGTATGTATAAGGCTTATATATAAAGCAAGATATAAATTAAAACAATCAGTTCATAAATCAAGTATACTGCTCCTCGCGCTGCATCTGTCAAGTTCTAAAATAGCATTCTGATGGGAAGCAGTCCTTCACTTTCATAGGTTGTTGCCCCTGCTGTTTCCTTTCTCTCGGCACAAATTCTGAAAGAATGAAAATATATATATAATAAACTGATTATGTTCCTACAAAAATGAAATCATGTTCATGACTTTGCTAGGCAGGGGTATCACCAGTGGGGTACGTGGAGAGAGCATCGTCCTAAGACCTCCGGTCTAGCACCTCTACATCTAGATTACAATTGTCTGGAAAATTTACTGAAAACAAAAAGGGGTGAAACCAGTGAGATTTATCTTGTCAATGAGGCAATTTACCTTCTCAGAGAAATCCTGGTGACACCTGGCCCTTCTGCCAAAAAAAGGCCATTTAGCAAATGCTTTTCTATGATTAATCCTGCAGCTGGGAACCCATGACTTCTCTGGCACAAACTGTCATCAATCCAAGGACTATCTCTAATTTCTTCAGTATTTTCCGCCCTTCAGCCAGGTGGATTAAACCTGGTAAGCAAAAGCACTGTGCAGGTTTGCTCAAAGATAAGCAATACATGACCAGCAAATGGGAACAAAAATGACACTTTTCCACTTGCCAACTGAACAAATTGAAATTACATGAGGTGGGAGAGCCTCAAAGAGATAAATTGCTAAGCTTTAAACATTGACACATTATTATATGAATCATAATGAATATTCCTTTTGATAAAAATATTTTTTCTTATGGAGTTTGCCGCCCCCTAATTTGAATTAAAGTGATGATTAAATAAAGAAAATGAGATACTAATTACAATGGATAGATCAGTGTTGATAAACATCAGCAAAAATATGAAGTTAGGCCTATCTCCAATATAGGCTTATAATATTTTGTTACACTTTATATAGTTATACCAGGTAAAAATATATTTAAAAATGGGCAAATTACAAGTTACTACACACTTTGCCATGTTGTTGTTTACAATTGTAGCATCTGTCCCTTTGAAAGTTCTTTGCATGTATGGACTTATGAACTGAACCATGCACTGAATTTATTGTTTAATTTCCAAAAAAAGCTTGTCAAATAAACTATGAAATAAGCAATATTTTATCCAATTTAGTCAAGTTTTCTTGCACCACTTATTTTGCCATGTCATTGGTGACACAAAATGTTTCTTACCTTCATACCTTGATGGTCAATTGCATTGTTATCCACAATAATTGGGTTTGCTGGAGATTATATCTTGTCAAGCCAGTTATGTTTGTCCTGAGAGTTCTGTTGGTCTTCATGAATAGGTGCATTTATTTGAGTCTGCCATAAAAGGGATCAGGCAACTGCCAACTTTCTTCTGTTACTCTGAAAAGAATTCAACAAGGTCTGTTGGAAAAAAAAACAAATTTATCAATATAGAAAATTATGGTAAGCTACTGTAATACTTCACCACTTCAAGTGATTGGAAAACCTTATGAAATATGGTCTGATATATTAATCTTTCACCCACCTCCTCTACCATTCCATCCTAGGGAAAGCACCAGGTTTGGCATGAGGATAGACAGCCCCCTCAAATTTCAGTGATAACCTTTAAATCCCAATCTCACTGATATCCCTCTCAAATACCAATGATACTGTCCCTCCCACCCACACCCCAAAAAAAAAAAAAAAAAAAAATCCTCATTTGAGTAATAACATATATACTGAACATTATCAAATAGGCCATGAAATATGTATGTCTTTTTTACTGTCTGGAACTTAATCTTCTCTGCAATAGATACCTTCCATTAAAACAAATTAGTTTCCTCTACAAATATGACTGCAAATAAAATTGCCTTTTTCTGGTCTTTTGAACTTGGTCTTTCATTATGCTCCAAATTCTCTGATCTCAAAATTAACTTAGCTGAACTTCTTTGATCAATTGTCTCCATTCTCTGCATTAATGATCTCAGATAGCCTAATTCTTTGAAATTCTCACAACAAAGCTTGGCCTAACTAACTACTGTTTGACTAGAGGCCATACATACTTCCAAAATTTAACTAAGATTAGTGAGGAAATCCTAAGTTTGTTTTAAAAACATGTTTATCATACAAATAATAGATTGTATAGAAAAATAAAAGAAAATGAACTTACATTTATAGCAGGAATCACTACCCTGAATCCTGTAGACCTGCTAATAACATTTGCTCAGTTTGAAAAGTAAATGCCTAAAATGGCAGCTCTCTGGTTTTGAATTTAAACTGTTTGACCTTCATAAAGAACATCCTTTGTTTTCATTGGCTAACAGGGATAACACTTCCGTCAACTTGTGTGCATGATCAAAATCTGATATTATCAGTGAACTTCCATTTAAACACAGTGTTGCTTGTATAGCCATGGAGCATTGAGATAGAAAGAGAATTTATATATATTTTTAAAGTAAAGAAAAGTAAGAAAACAGTACCAGGAATCTCTAAATAACAGATTCCTTGAAAGTAGATTACATAAATGTTATGTACACAAGCCTGTGTGAATTGGTAGCAGAGAAGTGGTTTATAGCTCCATGGGTTAATACAGAAAGGGAATGGATTAAAGAGGGAAGATTTTGGCCATGCTGAGTTCAGTTAAATGCAACATTGGGGATGAGACATACAACATCATGGGGCTGAATGCATGGCATATTGGAACTTCTGAGTTCAAGGGATTTTGGTCATGAAGAAGAGAGGAATCACACGAGGCAGAGGCAGGGGGTTGTAAGGGTGACATGGATGACATGAGGAGTTGTGGGAGATAGTATCATTGAACATGTTTGGTTTTTGGGAAATGATAACATCCAGTATTTAATTTGTTCATGTGGAGAGAGGATGAGTATGGAAGAATGTGTCATTTGATCAAGGATACTGTAGCACATGAGGTGTTGGTCAAAATAGAGAAATTAATGAGCTTGAGGAGAGGAATATTGCACAAGGTACAAAAATGTTTTATGTAGCACAATTAAAACATTGAGTAGTATAATGCACCCTCACTCAAGTTTTGCATTTGTGACAATCATACTTCTTTGAGTACACATCTGACCAAGTTATTATTAAACTGGAAATTAAATGATATATGTTTTACTGATGAACTTTCAGATATTTGATTTTATTTATAATTATTTTATGGTCATATCTCTTTGGTTTCTCATCTAAATCAATATAGAAATAATAAGAAAGGGAATATTAAAGATGAAAGATTATCCACAGATTTCCCACAATGTGTTTATTTCTAAATATTTCTTAAATGGGACTTACACTTGAATTTGTGTCTTACATATTTCTTATGTGAGACTTTGGCTTCAATTTGTGTTCTTACATGGAAAGTTTGTCTAATTGTTGATAAGAGGTTGCAAAGCGCTTGTCAGATTGTTGACGAGCTCGTGGCGAGCTCGTCTATTTTTTGACGAGCTCGTCAGATTATTGACGAGCTCGTCAGATTATTGACGAGCTCGTCAGATTATTGACGAGCTCATCACAAGCTTGTCCAGTTGTTGACGAGCTCGTGGCGAGCTCTTCTAATTTTTGACGAGCTCGTCAAATTGTTGACGAGTTCGTCAAATTGTTGACGAGCTCGTCAAATTGTTGACGAGCTCGTCACAAGCTTGGCCAGTTATTAACGAGCTCGTGGCGAGCTCGTCTATGTTTTGACGAGCTCGTCGCGAGCTCGTCAACAATCTGACGAGCTCGCGACGATCTCGCTTTTTGTTGACGAGCTCGTCACGAGCTCGTCGCGAGCTCATTTTTCTGTAAGGGATACACAACAGAAACTTGTAAGGGAGTTTAAACAAAGCGTAACACAGCCAACAATCTTTCTGTGATTCCACAGATCTTATGTCATTTTGTAACTTGATCAATGCATAAAATATACAGACGTATATGTGCGTCCTACACATTAGCGTAAAGGTAATAGGCAACTAGTATGTTAGCTGTGCACAATGGAGTTTTTGGGGGATTCCCTAGGTTTTATGTGACGTAAATTGGTGCATAGATTATAAGACGGATATGTCCTTCTTACGCAGTAGTGTAAAGTTAAGGGATGATGGACATATTCGTCGTACGCACTTAAGCAATACATTGCTTTAATGCAAAAGTTCACACTACGTACGATACATGAACCCACGAAATAAATGTTTTCAGTAATACGGGTAAAACCGCGTGGATTTGAAGGAACCTGTATCGTGGGTTTGAAGGAACCTGTATTTCCAAGAAGTGCAGGTTCTGTTCAGTTGAATTAACTCAGAATATCACGGACAAAATATCAAGGGCTTGGGTATACTGTACATTTGATTTTAAGTAAAAGATAAAATAATGCAAACGAGGCTGATGTAAACTGAATGAAAGTACTGTAAACACCACATCTGTTTCTCGTCAATATAGATTAAGTTTAGGCCTAATGAGTGATGGATACAGAACATAAATGCAAAGAATATGTGAGGTAAAATATGACACAAACGTTTTTATTTTTATTTCAAACTCATAAACAACACTTTTGAACTTCGAATGCACATGTATTTTTTTAAAGATACATTATACTTCATGAATCTTTATTTCTCCCGCGATAAACGTACTTATCATACAGTGATTTACCATACATGCACACTATAGCAGTTATAGTACAAGATTGTTGACAGAGAGTTATACATGAATCCAACGGCCATGCTGCCCATTGTTGAAAAGGAAAACATTGAATATATTTGCTACTTTGAAAACAAAAATAAATAAATTCCACTGTGAACGAACTTCTTTTCAAGGTCTTTTTCATGAGGAAAAGTTATTGAAACATCATATCTAATCACTGAGGCATATCGTACCATACGTGTATACAAGTAAAGTTAGTGTGTGTGAAGTGTATGGCATTTGAACTTGTCTGTGTTGTGTTGGTAAACATAACAAGTTGTGCGTCATGTTTGGGGTGTTTAATTGGGTCAGCGCCAGGTCAGCCTCCGTTTTACGACCAAGTCATAAAGCCTTTATGACGCAGGCCCTTACTCATATCTGTAATCTCTTACACACGAATAAGGGTCCACGTCACAAAGGCTCTATGAGTCGGTCGTACGTCCACTGCGGATTTTATTGATTTTTGTTTTCAAAGAAGCAAATACCATTCAATGTTTTTCTTTTCAACAATGGACAGCATGGCCGGTGGATTCATGTATAAACTCTCTGCCAGCAATCTTGTACTAACTTAGTGCTATAGTTCATGCATCGTAAATCACTGTATGATACTGTTAGTACCTTTATCGTGGGAGAAATAAAAATTCACGAAATATAATGTATCTTACCTGAAAAAATACACATGCATTCGAACTCTAAAAGTGTTGTTATGAGTTTGAAATGAAAACTTTGTGTCGTATTTTACCTCCACTGTCCTTTGCATCTACGTTCTGTATAATCACTCTTTGGGCCTATTTCGTCTCATACTGACAAGGAACAGATGTGGTGTTTACCATACTTTCATTCTGTTTATAACAGTTTGGTTTGCATGGTTTGCATTCTAACTTTTAAACAAAATTATATCTTTACTTAAAATCAAATGTACAGTATACCCAAGCCCTTGATATTCCGAGTTAATTCAACTAAACAGAAGCTGCCCTTGGAAATACAGGTTCCGTAGTGCTGAAAACATTTATTCCCAGGGTTCATATATCTTACGTCGCAAAAACTTTTGCATTAAAGCAATGTATTGCGAAAGAAGGGAGTGATATAAAATGTTTGTTCTTTTGTCAGTCTTATCTAAGTCAATGCTACTTATGTTTCACTAATCAAAATAATCTAAATTTTAATTGTTTCAAAATAGTTCAGGAGGATTTTCAATTGTTGTATGATCATCACCTTACCTAGCGCGGCACTACGAGATGGGGGGAGGGGGGGGATGCCCTTCCTCCCTTCCTCCCCATTTGCCCGCCAGAAAATTGTTTAATTTGCTCCCCCCATGAGACCAAATTGGCACTCTTGCCCCATATGACCAAAATCCTAGCGCCGCCACTGCACTTAACCCACCGAAAGTGTATGTTTGTGTGTGTGGAGGGGAGGGGGTTATTGAAATTGCACGAAGATACAAAGCATATACCACAATACAGAAGATGTAAATATGGAGAAAATAATTTGGAACCTTTCCCTCAAAATCCCGCCTATGCCGCCTGTCACATTTACAAAAAATATTATTTTGTAGTATCAATACAATTCGGGAGACAGGGCTTGCAGTTTATTCCACGAGTGGGTATATTTTGTTGTATCAATACAAATCGGGAGACAGGGCTTGCAGTTTATTCCACGAGTGGGTAGAACCCCCCCCCCTCACTTTTCCTGTCCTTCCTCCCCCCTCCATTTAACAACTCATCATTTCAGATTGCGAGTAAATAAGTTGCAAACATTGTGAGAGAGAAATGCAACTTGAGCTTCTACAAGTTTCGTAAGACGTAAAAGTTATTATTTTGTGCTTGGTTCAGTCATACAAATGTAGCTTTGGGTTGCAAGACCCCTCACAAGAAGAAATCAAATTAAAAATATGACAATCACGAAATCACCCTGTAAATTACCCTTCAAATTTAGTATTATCAGTCTTTATGAAACACTTTCCTCTATGCAAAATGTGCTCTTCGCTGTTTCCAATGATATGCATCAATGATGATAAATCAGTATTTACAATGTTTATACCTCTTCATTCTTTTTAACTGTTTAAATTCCAGTGGAACCAGGCCGAAGTAAAAGTAGATCGTCTTTTTTCACTGAGCTGACTGGATAAATTAACACGTGTTTCAAGGCAAAAAGAAAGTTTTGGGTATTAGTGTCATAAAACAGACACGTGCGAGGGATCCTTGCTTATTATGTAATACTACATCATACATGAAGCCTGAATTTTTAGACCGAGGCAATTGAAGGAGCGATTGTGAAATGTTAAGGGTACGACTTGGGGCTTAAACGAAAACTAAATAGGTCAGTGAGAATATTGTAAACAATAAATTCCCCTGCAAAAAATTACTCTTACATGACCTTTTTATCATCTTGTACTGTCCTAGTTACTTGTACAGAATGACTCCCATTCAGCCATAAACCAAGGAGCTTCTATGTAGAAGCTCCTTGCATAAACAAACACGTTTTCTTCACACAAGAAATTAATTTCAAAGGAAATAAACCCCACCCATTTTCCTTCTTCATTAAGCAATTCAATTCGAAATCCTTCTAAAATATTGATAATTCTGTGGAAACTTATCCTTACTTATGAAAAAAAGAAATCATTTTATAAATCCGTAATAGGCCTTTGGCTACTCGACTGTGGTGAGCATTTGAATGGCAGATAAACAATCATTGTTTGGAGTGGAAACAATACACTGAATAGGGAGTCGGGTTGGTAATTGCCATACCTGAGTTTTCAGGTTCAACTCCGGTGTCGAGTGCAGGGAGGCTTAAAGAGAATCTTTCCGGCATGAGTGATGGTAAGATTGTGCCAAAGAGATTAGATTATAATGCCAGAGGTAAAAGAGAGATTAAGGAGATACAGTAGTATGGTGAGCAGGAGGTACATGTAGTGTGGTGAGCAGTAGATACAGTAGTGTGGTGAGCAGGGGATACATGTAGTTATAGGGAGGGGAAAAGTTTAGATGAAGTTAAATTAGTTGGTCCGATGTATAGAAAGAAGTAGAGTTTGGAAAGATCTGTTTTCGCAGAAGAGTTCAGCAATAGGAGTTAAAAGGGTTAAGGGAAGCTCTAGCTAGGAAGGGTTGACTGTTAAAGGACCGCTACATTTATTACAGAGTGGTGGGGGAATTGTTAAGTGAATGGGATTGTGAGAAGTGGGTGTGGCCTAGTATTCTGAGGTAAGTATACCTAGACTTTGTCAATTGGGAGAGGTTGTGAGGTTAGAATTAAGGTATATGGTGGGTTAAATGTTGAGTTTGTTATCTGTGTGGGTGTTCCAATTGGTTTGCCAACTGTGGGGGACATGATAACTTATGAGGGGCACATCCCTTCATATTGTCACCTACAGTAATATAGCAGCTTTGAATTATAAACTGTGATTGACACAAAGCTTCTGAATGCTGCATGTACAGTATGATCAGGAGTAGTAGTGGAGTGTAGAATAGCTAGAATCTCGCCAACTACAGTACTGGACACTTCCACAAAACATATATGCCACTTTAAATATTTACTCTGTGGGCAACTCTCATGAACAAACTTTTATATTGCACAGTGCAAAACCTTTTCTAATTGCATGATATGCTGGATTTGTGACTTGTATCTTAAATTTGACATGATGATGAGCAATATTACCTATATAACCAAGCTACAGTCTCAAGTGACAGCGTTAGTCATGGGTTTACATGGATTTAAGGGTGGATCTTTGTTTGGAATGTTGGTGAAATCACTCGTACAGAATATCAATAAAACTGTACCCAATAAAAGCAGTGATGGGTGGACTCCTTGGCCACTAAAATGTTCTTTCAATTTTAAATAAATTTTATAAAATGGAATGCTACAATCTTGGACAAAACTGCTGGGACACTAATTACCAGCTTACCGGAAAGTTTGCAGGTTATTTAGATATTTATGTACAGCTATTTTACCCCCCCCCCCCCCCCACCAACCTACTCCCCCTGTCAATGTTTTCAAAATATTTCACTGCGAAATACAGAGACATGGAAAGCAATTATCAACATTTCCACTCACAGTGTCCCAATGAGTTTTGTCCAAGACAAATGCTAGCATAAACTTACATCCTGTTTTGGCAATTCTTTTAGCAGAAAGGTAAATTCCCCCACTCATTGTACTCAATATTGTTTGAATTCATATATATTATATAGTACAAAACCTGGGCTCAATAGGACTTGGCATGCCACCAAATTGGAACTTGGAAGTCTATAATATGATCGAACACCCTAACAATTTAAGCTCAAGTGAAAAAAACCTCAAATTAGTAATAGCTCTTTTTAGGTTAAAAAAGCTGACTTAATGCAAATTTATGACATAGTTTTCTGAAAGCAAGTTCAAAGTGTTTAGGTAATTCTATATAAATTAATTTTTTCACAAATTTATGGTCAATGATGATTTCAATACTGCAGCTGCCTCTTATGATTGTATGTTTGATGAGGGCTTCACGGCACCATGACAACGGGGGTCAAATTGTGCCTCAGGGGTCAGATCCAGGTAGGAAGGAAAGGAAACAGGGGGAGAATGAGAGAAATACAAGAACAAAAACTCAGAAAGCTGTGATCGAGAGAGGAGGTGCATGAATGAAAAAAACAAAGTAGAGAGGGGGATGGAAGAGGAGAACTAAATATGGTTGTAGAGGGAGGCATGATGAAAGAAGGAGATAATTTTGTCCGGAGGGTTTTTCTGGAAGAACTCAGCATATGAGTTGTGGGGAGCGAGGGAAGCTCTGGGAAGGTTGTACAGGGGGCAAGCAAGGATAACGTGATGGACTGTGCGGGTGCAATGGCAATTGTTGCAGAGGGGTTGGGGGGAGCCAATATGGTGGGAGTGAGGGAGGTGGGTGTCACCTATTCTAAGATGGGTAATATGAACATTCTATGACCCTTGATTGGGTATATATGATCCAGATAAGCAACTCTTAACCAAATATAAAGTTGCACATTATTTTGGCAAAAGATTAATAAAACAATAAATTTATATAAAATGGAGAGATGACATATCATGAAGTTGCATATTTTGAATGCTTGTAAACTTGAGAAATTGAACAATAAATAAACTAAATTCTAAAATATTTTGTGATTTAATAAATATTCTGACAATCTAATTGTCTGCCCTAGGTACATGCCACTTCGGATTACAAGCTAGCTAGCCTTGGTAGCGTAACACAATTAGTGATATTTCTCTTTTTTGACAACGAGCCAAATATTATATTCTCTTTGTTGAATATAAAAATTTCAGAATATTTTTATGTGCCACCATGCAATTAGCACAATAGATCAATATCTAGGAAAGGCACATGAAAAACTTCCGATAAAAGCTATAAATTATCAGATCAATTTACCGTACAAAGAAAATAAAAAGAGAACCGTAATCAATTTAGTGTATAGTAAAAGGGTTATAGAATAAGTTAATCTTCTTTGATCCAAGGACTTCAAAGGAAACAAAGTGGTGAAAAATTCATTCAAAAATCTTTTTCCGTTAAGGAGAGCTTCAAGTTTAAAAGTTTGGTATCATTTCTGTAGAAACAACTGAAATCAGACTAGTTGTGATGTCACAGCCTCAGATTCCTCAAAGTCTTTATGTATTAAAAAAAAAGTTTATTTAACTTTTTCACTATTAGAATTATTTAACCTCAAACTTTCTTCAGGTGGTATATTATAGATACCCATCATAGATTCAGTTTTATTACTTTTTTGACATATCCCATGGTTTTTGGGCCACAGAATCGCAGGACAAAATATGATAGAATACATCAAGACTGGGGAATCTGAGGCTATGACATCACAACTAATCTTGATTTTAGTCGTTTCTACACAAATGATACCAAACTTTAAACTTAGATACATGTATCTCTTTAACGGAATAAGATTTTGGAATGTTTTCTTTATTATTTCATTTCTTTTGAAGTCCTCTTTCATATATGATAAACTTGCTTGACCACTGAAGTAATCCTTTAAAAAGAAGCAGGTTCTGTAGTAATAAACAAAATATAAAAAAGTAGAATTAATTCACAAAGGCCTCTAGTTTTTCTTTTATGGGAAGTCTTACTATGTCCTCAGGTGTAAAATTGTTGCAAATTCTACTTGATGTTTGTCTACAGGTCCTTTATTGGATCAATTGTTCATATCAATTGCACCATCAAAAACCATATTATTTCAAAATAATTGGAAAACCTCTGAGAGATGATAACTGCTTCTGACCTGCCAGACAAACTATATGTGAAAATGGGCCTCAGGAGATGATGGGCACCAATTCTGATTTTTTTTGTTCTTACAATAATAGGTTCTCCAAAGGCACGTGGCAACTATACACCTTGTGGCTTAGAAGACACTATATCATACTACAATAAAATGTGATGTTGACAACAGATATGATATTGATCTCGGAATTGTTGAATTACTTTAATAGGTCAACACCATATTCATGCAGAAAAAGTTTATTTCCAAATAGAGTGAAGTTTCATTTTTGACTTTTAATACTCAATTCAGTCATGAATTTCAGTAATTGCTAAGTAAGAACCACCCTGGGCAGGAAAATGAACACCAGATTTGTCAAAGATAGAATAGTTGATTGTCCTTCAAACTTGTTGTTTTTACTACAAAAGTTGCCAGGATAAACTTAATGGTGTAATTGTATCAACTTGCTTTACTGAGATCCTGAAGTGTACTCTGGATGTTTTATGAACAGAAAATACACTATTTGAAATATATGATCATTGTACATAATCATGCATTGTCACGATCAGAAGTAATTAAAGGGTAAACAAGGGGACATTTAAATGATCATTGTACATAATCATGCATTGTCACGATCAGAAGTAATTAAAGGGTAAACAAGGGGACATTTAAATGATCATTGTACATGACCATGCATTGTCACGATCAGAAGTAATCAAAGGGTAAACAAGGGGGGCATGCATTACCTTTGATAGCAATAGTTCCAAATGTTTGAAACATTTCTAAAAACATTCAGTTATTTCCCTCAGCATAAAATGGCACCTGTTCTTATTGTCCACTAAAGAACAAAAGTAGCATTAAAGCAATTGTATGACCAGAACATCAATGATGTTGAAGCTGAACAAAATTTTGATATGGTGATTAATGTCAGTGGTGGGTGATGGTGGTTATTTTAGTTGTTGAAACAGGTTTTCTTATTTTAATCCTCTTCATCAGGTCACAAGTTTAGCAGTATGTTGATTCTCAGATAAGTTGGGTGCTGCCAGGCATGAATTTGGGGGTGGGTGGGGAAAAGGCAGCAGTCTACCAGTGAGGCATTATTCCACATCACAATGCGAAATGTAAAATTTTGCCCTTTTCTATTTTTCAAATATTTGTTTGAATCAATACACATGTATGGAATCAACGAGTTTCCTGAATTTCACTTTAGTATCAACTTTTAGGCTTATGCCAGGGAAAGCACACGTAAGTCACAATGACTTGTTTTCAGTGTGTACCCAATGAATTTGCCAGGATGGAAAGTGGATGAACATCGGGTTAACACCCTGCTCTTTTCGAGAAGTATCCAGAGTACCAGGCAGGGGCTGAAACTCCTACCATCAGAACCGACGGCTTTACGTCCCCTTCGAAGGATGATGAGTACCACCCAACCATTGACCACTTTTCACAAAGGTTGGGTGGGAAAGAAGGTGCCTTCATAGCAATGTCTGAAAAATTATGCTTCTAACAAGAAGTTACAAGTCTTTTAAATTATAATGTGTGTTCCAATGGGTGGTGTCATAATATCTCGGACTAATGACATTGTGCGAGGGCAAAGGTCAATTCAACCACAACACATGGTGAGAAAATCATTTAGTAACTATACAAAATTTTGAACATTTACACATTCATGTTCAAAAAATGTTAAATTTTAAATTTGCAATTGGCTGTTGAGAGTATAATGACACTTCATGAGATACGACATGAATAACATGAATATCATATCCCATGGCAGATATCCTGCATATGGCAACCCGTCACCCTGACCCAAGTAAGAGATTTTCAATTTATCCTTAAAATTTAGACGAATCTTGCCTTTTTGGCATGGCCAGGTGTATATGTTAAATAGATACATGCAGTGAAATTTATGTTACGTTAGGCCTCCTACTAGGGTACAAACTACACAGAGCAGTTCAACCAATCCCGTACCCCCACAAAGCTCTATAAACTAGAGCAAAACAATGGGGCAAGGAGTTTAGGTGCATATCCAAGAACACTAGTAGCCTATGTAAAGGCCTAATCATGACTAGCAACACATTTAGTTCTCCCAGGTCCAAAACATGACCTTCTGGATTACTAGAATAAACTACTTTGAATGCACTTTCCAGGAAAACATTAACTACCAGGCCCAATGTATTTATGACTTCTATAGTATGGAGGCTTCAGATATGAAGTTAATGACTCAGATAAAACTGTCAACAACTGAAGATAAAAGTGTAAATAAATCATAAGTATTTACTAAAAAGAATATGCAGTCACTTTCCTATGTCTTTGCACAATAGGCAACCATTAGAGAGGGGGAAGGGACATGTCCGCCTCCAATACTTTTGTTGGGGGACGAATATATTTATGTCTCGTAAAAAATGAAGCCTTATATAAAATATATACATATGGCTGGCTACACCACTGTCAGGGTTCGTCCCGGCAGTGGGAGCTCCCAATTGTGTTTTCAAATGCATTATCACTTTTTTATAAATAATGATTTAACAGAAGAACTTTGACGGGAAAATAGGGCTACACACAAAAAATGTTTGATGTGGAGGGGCAAGTAACATGGTCATTCCTCTCCCCCCCTCCCTTAAAAAAAAATGTCAAAAAAATGAAAGCTCATATAAAACCTATATGGCTGGCTACACAACTGTCTAGGTTCTTTCCATGGGAGGGGGGAGGGGTAACAGTTCCCAACTGCGTTTTCAAATGCATCATCACCGATTTGAAAATAATGTATTGAACACAAAATGTATCTGATGTAAGGGGACCAGTAACACTAATGCAAATTATTATTGGGCATTCTCATGTTCTTTTTTTATACTGAAGCTGTACAATTCTCAATCTGGATGTGACCTCTTTTACTCGTGCAAAATCGCTGGGAAAATAAAGTTTTCGGGATTTTGTCTTTTCTAGATTTTGTATCATTTGGTGTTTTAGTTCATATTCAATCAGAAAACATAAGGATAATCATGAAAATTCACAGTAAATCCTAGCATTAATGAGGTGGTTTGACGTCATCCTCTTCGCACAGGAATCCGCCCACTTTCAGAATTTCACAGTTTTGGAATAGACAATATTTTATCACGTGGGGTCCATATTTTCGGACTTTCAATTTTATGTAATTGTCATTTGGGATTTGTGTACTAAAATGTTTGCTTAATTTTTAGGCCATATTCATGCCGAGCTCCTGACCCGCTTTCTTCAAATTAAGGTAAAATTGATCGATATTTTATTAGACGACACAATAAGCTTTCTGTATGTACTGAATCTGTATGATTAGGCGGCGATTAGTGACAGTGTTATGAAGTTAATAATGGCCACCATTATAGAGATTAGCAATTTTAGATTTTAGATTAGCATTACGTGGATTTTTATCAAGAGTAAGTTAGTGTGGTAGCTATAGCTTACATCCATCTGACCTAGCCCAGGGCGTAGCTGTCAATGTGTCATTTGATTTCTTTTCATCTGTACAGCGGAATCCAAATGATAGTTAATCATAAATATATTTGAAATGTGGTGTTGTATAATGAAAGACCAGTAATTTTTTTTTCTTTTTTCTTTCATTGTTTAGGTTAAAGTGTGAGCAAGGTCTGTGTGAAACTAAGAATAGTGTCGCCATAAGTTACATATCAACCATGGATCTAGGTTCTATATTTACAGGATAAAATTAACAATCAGGTTATTTTCAATGTCAACCTAATATGTTGCAGTGTTGGTGTGCTGCATTTTAAAAATTGTCTTGAAATACCGCATTAGATAATGAGGAAATAAATACTTAAAGACCAAGATATCTACACTGCAGATTATCTACTAGTTTAGGCCTTTAGCTTGAGGATTTAAATAAGCAATCTAAGTGGTTGTGAAAACTTTTCCTTTTTATAGGTATGTGTTTTCATTTTTCCAATTGAGTGTTTCATTGACCTCTAATTTCTGTTAAAAAAATTAAAGTTTTGTATCTATATTCATACAGTATGTACCTTGCATGGGCTTGTTTTAATAAAAAGTAAGTTGTTGTGAACATTTTTGTTTATTGTCTGTAAGAGTTGAAGAACAACACTGCATCTGTGTATTCTGTTTATATTTCAAGGGAATATTTATTGTCAGTATCAGAAGTAAATCAAATGTTCAATAAAAAATGTCTTCCTCCTCTGGAATAGCATTTCCAATTTTTATAGGGGCAAGTTAATGTTATCGTGCAAGCATGGAGAACACCGTCAGTGAAAGTGCACATGTGGTCCTTTTGTAGTATATTATGCTATGCCATACAACTAGCCAATATTCTACATAGGCCTATTCATAGGGCAATGTGTATATGATTATTATCTGTTGTTATGTTTTAGGCTATTTTGTGAATTACATGATTTTCTAAGGTATTTGTTATTTTCAGTGTTTTGGTTTAAAGGGCATTCTCTCACATTACGAGTCGGTGTTTTTCTGACCTAGGTCCATAACAAAAAATGAATATTTTTTATTATGTTTGAATCTGTTTAACATTAATTGGCATTTATTAAATAGCTATCATAGTATAATCAAAATAATTTCAACTTACATGTACATTAAAATTTTGTCAAAGGTTGGAAGAAAGTACATGAAATCAGGGATTTGTTATTTGGGATAACAAATCCCAGGTGAAATGGTATTTTAGCAGTATAAGCAAATATAAATGTATTTAACCCTATGAAGCATAGAAAAAGAATAGTGAAAATACTACTGCATGTGCTGAATTTGAGAAAATCATTATTGACAGATTGCCACCACATTAATATATACACCTAATCAAAACCTTAGATATGCTGAGTACGTGTATTCAGTTGCCTTAAAAAGCTCTGTCGTCACTAAATCTCAATCATTTTATTCTGAATTTAATATATTCCTCATGTGATCTGAAATATGTATTGTTTATTTTTCGAAAGAAACTATCAAGTTATTGGGGGATTACAAAGGGTAACTTTGTGGATATTTTGTGCGAACGCCATTTTATGAGTACATGCGAGATTACGATACTGATGTAAACAACACCATGTGACTGCACATTGTCCAATCATGATGTGGATCGTACAATATTAACGAAATCAACATGGTTCCTCTGGAATTTGGTGCAAAGCTTGCGAGCTCCTGACCAGGTTCCTCTGATTTTCATACTTATTTTTATAGTTTTAGATAGAAAAGAGATTTTTCTATCACATATGTAAAGATCGTGTGTGCCCAAGACTGGAAATGTGTTTTGTGACCATGTTTTTCGACAGCCGTTTTTTCCAAATTTGTAATCGTTATAAATCCCTCTAATTTTCATTATTTTTTACTCAAATTATTTTTTTAAATGTTAATAGATAGTATTTTCAACCCTTTATTTGCCTAAATTATGATGTATTGATATTGTTTTCTACCGTAACAAAGCTGTAATTACCTTCGAAAAACAGCATGTTTCAGCTCATTATATATTCATAAATCTGAGAATAAGCACAGAAGAAAATAAGCGACTTTTTACGAGGCTGGGAACTGACTGGGGAATTTCGGGAGTGATAAAAACTTTTGAAAAAACTTATCTTTCCCGGGTTTTTTTAAAGAAAAACTAAGTGAATAAATGTCAAAAAATCATGTTTTTTCTCTTCTTTTCTTAATATTTCATACTATAAACAATTTATTCTGACAAAATTCAAGTAAAATTCAGTATTTGGCAAGCACACAAGTTCTAACATTATAGGTCCTGGGCCCAAGTTGAATGATTCACACAGCATGAAATACCTTTCAGAATGTTTTTAAAAATACCTCCAGTCAATAATAATTGGTAAAAATGGAGATCCATCTTCAATTTGTTACGGCAAAATTGCCTAGAAAATGGCTGAAAGGCTGTGTAGAACCACAAGTTTAAGTTTAAATGCTGAAAGGCTGTGTAGAACCACAAGTTTAAGTTTAAATGCTGAAAGGCTGTGTAGAACCACAAGTTTAAGTTTAAATGCTGAAAGGCTGTGTAGAACCACAAGTTTAAGTTTAAAAAATTTCGCAATCAATTAAACATGGGCGAATTTTGCAAGCTCTGAACATGTGCAAATGAATGGTCAAGGCCTAAATAATGCAATGTACAGCAACGTTACGTGATGCACACTGTATACACTGTGCAATGGGACCAGTAATACGGTAAAAAAGGGTGTGACTGAAATAAGTTTTGAGAAAACCTTTTTTTGTGACGGGTTGCCAGATTGCAAAATAATGGACAGACTTGCGCAGAACATAATTTGCGTAGGTCCAGGTCTGCAGTGCTAGAGCGCAGGTGAAAAATCCCAATTTCTTCAATGTATAATGGATTACTGGTTTTATCCTCGAGTGATAGCAAATTCAGAATTGTTGAGTATGAGTGAGATACATGCCAGTTGGGATTTTCAAACGTTTGTTCTTTTAACTTCATGCTTGAACCCATTTGTTGTTTTTTTTGGACAAAATATGATTTCCCACCATGTGGTCTGGTCAAGTTGACTGTGTCACTCATATAACTTCGATAATCGACTGGATTAGGTTAGAATTTCCCATTGACCCACACATTATAATTTATACAAAACAGCTCATACCGTAACTTTTGTTGGAAGCATATTTTTTTGTTTTAACATCACCATGAATTCATTTTTCTCCCTACTGCCTTTTAGTCTTTGTTTGTTAAGGAAATATATTTCCCAGCACATGGTATGGTCGAATGGACCCCCCCCCCTCCTCCACCCCCTCTCCCTTTGAAGTAAGGATCATTTTGGCATTTTTTTTAATGCAAAACGTTCTTTGATGAGAACTTCTCTAAAAAAAATTTGCTTGGCTCGCTGCGAATTTGTGTAAAAAATATCATATACACAACAATGTTCATTTGTTTCTTAGTTTTCGTCCATTAAAAGGACTTACTGGTATTTTTGATGTCATGCCTTGCAGGTTATAATTGATACCATTCAAATATAAAAATATATCATCAAACTCTCTTTTACAATTCAAAATACAATAAAATTTTACGTTCTATGTTGTTCGTGTACTCATTACAAAGTATATGATTTGTTAGAAATATCAGTTCAGTCTATAGTCTAGTCTATGCATCACGTCATGACAATTTTCATATCCTTTTGCCTTGCTAGAGGTTTAGCATTGTTATCCCGAAAGAAATTCTTGTTCACAACTTGAAAATTTCCCTTATCTCCGCTTTACATGGGTTTCTTCTTTTTTAATAAAAAAAATTTAAAAAAAGGAAATACATCAAGAACTGTAGAAAACTCTTCAAAAAGATAAAATTTGAAAGAAGGTATCGCAGACTACTTTGTCATTGCAAAACACGATCAAAGAAAGAAGGAATTTTGCAAATTTTTCAACTTCCAGTCGGTTTTGACAACTAAGAGTCTTTGAACAAGTTTGAACCCATCAAAAACAGATGCACTGGAAGTCACTAATAGCTGAATATGAAGAATACATTTGATACAACTACAGATGTAAGATCTACACCTTTAAGTCAAACAAATGTTGAAACTTTAATAGGCAATCCAAAATGTTGAAAAAGTTCCACTCATGCGCATGCATTCAAATGTGCAGTAAGCTAGATTGTTAAGTATCGCTTAATCAACTGTCACTTCCAGTCTAGCACAAGACAGGATTGGTTTGAAGATTTATGGACAGTAGAGGCAACATTATCTCAATTTCATGTTAACTTCAAATGATTCGGTGTTAACTTTTTTTCTTTTTTCTAAACCCTTGGACTGGGATAAATAAAACACAAATCAAAACTATGTATACAGCATAAATGTCACCCATCCCATTACAATATGATTGTGATTGCCAGGTAAACTGCTCAATTATAGCTTTTACACTCTCTGAATTAGTTCAGGCACCTAGCCTTCACATAAATCTTGAGCCTGAGAATATAATAAACAACAACCACAACTTCCCTTATCTTTGAACCAGGACTGCTCTTATCAGGAGTGGATATTAATAACCATCCATTTCCAGGTGTAGAGGATATTTTCCAGATCAACACTCAGGCTGATCAATCAAAGGGCAGCTAAGATACAATTCACAATTATAGTTGGTCAAGTGCTTTTCCTGTTCACCCTTTTCACTTGACAATTTGAAGTGCATCTTATTTTCAATTCTTCCTGAAAAGTTCCAGTCAATTTGGTCTAGATATCTTTTCTATTATTCTTTTTAGAAAATATAATGGACATCACCAAATGCACTGTAGTTGTTAGTTTGAAAACCCATATCACCAGAATGTTGTAGGGGGGGGGGGAGGGGGGGGGGAGAGAGAGGGTACAGTAAATGGAAGCACCATTTAAACAAGGTTTCCAATCATGCCTTTATGTACATTGTTTAAGTTCAATGTCAAGGGATCAGGTTAAAATTTTGAGCAGAACTGCAGCTTTTACATTTGAACTAGAATGGTAAATACCATCATGGTTCGCATGCTCATGCAAATTGACACCCATATCATATGACCCCGCCAATTATAAAATTGGCATCTCACACTAAGTCCCACATGGCATCCCATGTTCCACATGGCATCCCACCCCATGTCCCACATGACATCCCATTCCATGTCCCACATGGCATTCCACCATATCTCCCACATGGCATCCCACCCCATGTCCCACATGACATCCCATCCCATCCCTTGTCCCATGTAGCATTCCATCATATGTCCCACAGGGCATCCCATCCTATGACCCACATGGCATTCCATCCTATGTCCAACATGGATCACATCCCTGTCCCAAATGACATCTCACCTCATGTCTCACATGACATCCCATGTCTTGTCCCACATGGCATTCCACCATACCTCCCACATGGCATTCCACCATACAGTGTCTCACATGGCATTCCACCATATGTCCCACGTGGCATTCCACCATATGTCCCGCATGGCATCCCATACTATGACCTACAAGGATCCCATCCTACATGTATGTCCCACATTAATCCAACCATATGTACTACATGACATTCCTCCCTATGTCCCATATGGCATCTCTCCATGTCACGCTTCAGTGGCTTCCTACGTGATGATCCACATGGCGGCCCACCTTATGTCCCACATGGTATCCCTCCCAATGTCTCAATGGTATCCCTCCCAATGTCTCAATGGCATCCTACTTTATGTCCCACATGGCATCACATCCCATGTCCCCATGGCCTCCTACCCTATGTCCCACATAGCCTCCTACCCTATGTCACACATATCATCCTACCTTATATCACACATGGCATCCCAACCTATGTCACACTCTGTGTTACTTGTGGCATCCCACCATGTCCCACATGACATTCTACCCTGTTCCACATGGAACCCCACCCCATGTCCCACATGGCATCCCACCCTATGTCCCACATGACATCCCATAGGCTCCATAAGAAGTCTCATCCTAGCTATCAGTCCCTGATTGAGCATACTATATATGAAAGTGTCAGTTCATATAACTTATATGCAAATAACTTGTTGAAATGGGGTGGGACCCCATGTCCCACATACATCCATACCATCCCATGTCCCTCATGACATTCCGTCCCATGGCATTTCACCTTATGTCCTGCATGTCATTCCACCCTGTTCCACATGGCATCCCACCCCATGTCCACATGGCATCCCACCCCATGTCCACATGGCATCCCACCCCATGTCCACATGACATCCCACCCTATGTCCCACATGACATCCCATAGGCTCCATAAAAAGTCTCATCGTAGCTATCAGTCCCTGATTAAGCATACTATGTATGAAAATGTCAGTTCGTATAATAATAATTTATATGCAAATGAGTTGTTGAATAAGAAAAAAAGGTGGAGTCAAATAATTATGCCTGATATAGCCCTTGGTGTATACCACATGGTATATATTATATCATATTGTCCCTCATGGCCCCCATCCATGTCTCACATGGCATCCCTCCCTATGACCATGTGCAATCACATCCTGTCACACTTCCTGACTAAGCACACTAAATACAAAAGTCTGGTCAGTTCATACAATGTAGCAACTTTATGCAAATGACCACAACAATGAAGGTGGAGTTTAATAATCATGCCTGATACAACTGTTGGTGCCCAAATATTTTGAAGAATTTTAAATCTCAAGTGCTACAAGAGAGACATTTGAGAATCTCTGAAGAATATTAGAAAATTATATCTTTTACAGTCATCTTCTAAGAAAATATTAAATGTTTTGTAGACTTTTTAAGGAAAAAAACTAGTCTTCAGTCCTGTTTTAAGTGTCTCTAAAAAACTTTAACATTTTGTAAGGAAATTCTAACCTTCCATAAGGATATCTGAAGAAATTTTAATTTTTTCTGAGGAACTCTGAAGAAACTTTAATATTTTCTGAGGAATTCTCAAAAAACTTTAACATTTCTGAGGAAATCTCAGGAAAAAACTGTGGACGGCTGGACAGACGTAATCGCCATTACATAGGTTCGCATTATGCTTCGTATGCGAACCAATAAAAGTAAGATTCCCTAGCTGAATTGAAACTGAAAAAACAAAATTCAATTCATACACAATTTGTTATGCATAAAAGGTGGACAACTCAATAAACTTTTAGTCCTTAAATGTTGTTAGTGAGGAGTATGGTAAAGATCCCATCAGATGTGTTGCAGCAGAACCACCCAGAGAGGTTTAACCTGTCTAACTTCATTATTTCCATAAAATATGCACATCACTAATTGAATAACCGACAAATCCAATATTTTCAGCCAGAAAATCATCAAGTACAAAATTTCACTGTGTAGGATCCTTTTTCAGAACTGCCAGAAACACTTCACCACTTACTAAACTAATGAGTTGAAGAAAAGGAAAATAATTAGCGTAATAAGCCTGAATTAAAAGGCTTTTAGGTCAGTCCTTTCTTGTTGCTTCCTTTGTCCAGGCCGGGTCAAGGTTTAGATAAAAATAGTTCAATGAAGAGAAACCTTCAAGCTAATTATAAGTATTGCTAACTTGTAGGGATTTTAAAACAAGAGATTAATTAGCCAAGAGCTGACACTAGCTTTCGTTCTCCACCGATCAACAATGCTCACTTACACACCAATTAGAGGGTACCATCTATTCAAAATCCACTTATAATGAAGGTCTTGATTACAGTCTTAGTGTACAAATCTAAAGACTGCAGAAATTTATTAAATATTTATTTTCTTAAAATTGAAAACATCTAATGGACCTCAGGCTTTATGGTTTTGCATCATTATAAGATGATATACTGTATTCATCTTGAATGTGTGTATCATCTGATATTTGTCTGGACATTTTAAAGGTATATCCCTGATATTTGTCTGGACATTTCAAAGGTATATGGACAGGTCAAAGCAACAACCTAAAACTAGAATTAAAAGGTTTTGCGGCTACGATGCTTTTTTTCATATGCTGATTGATTTAAAAGTTTTGTATTAATTGTAATGTCATTCATTGCATATCATGAAATATTTGTTCCATATTTATTCATAAGATCAATGAAAATGTTGACAACATTACTATTATTTGCATAATAGTTAACATTATCATCACAAAACGGTTGCTCATTTATCCTATTTCAAGAATTTGTCAGTAGGCCTACTCATTGATATTCATGACATCACTACCACAACATTAGAATAAATGATCGGACCATAATGCATATGTGCACCATGACATACATCCGGTATACCGTTCATGAGATATGGAGTTTACACCATTTAGCACATTCACATTAAGCCCCGTACATCTGTTGATAACATAAGCATTTACACAATAACCAATATTATCATGCCCAGTTCGATGCAAAACGGACGTACAGTACATTGCTCATTTATCATATTTTCAAAATTATCACTTTAAACCCCACCCACTTATTAATATGCATGACATCACCACCAAAAACAATAGGGCACATCTGCAGACCATGACGTGAATCGACTTCATGGTTCTTGAGATATTGTATTGACAAGCTTTCTGTTTACAAAATAATATTAAGTCCCGCCCACTATGCATATCAAAGTCAACATTTTTATACAATTATAGAGTTTTTACACACTAGCTAAAATCATTATTACAACAAATATGAAAGAAACCAAACATGAGATTATCAAAATAATTATAAACATTTAAATATTTTTATATTAAGCCAGCCTACTCATTAATATCCATGAATCACCACCAATACAATAAGGCACATCTACAGATCATGGGCTATCTGTGTACCAATTATGGCATAAATCCAGTTTACCCTTCTTGAGATACTGTGTTAACAAGCTCTTTTCAGCAAAATCCTATTAAGCCGCGCCCACTATGCAAATTATTTTAATTCATTCAATGTTTTAACACCATGAACATGTATGCACCAGCTAACATCACAACTAAGTTACATATAAAACAAAACAGACATGCTATTGTTAAAATATAAGCATTTCAAGATTTTTACATTAGGCCCTGCCTACTCATTAATATGCATGATATCACTGTCAAAAACAATAGAGCACATCTGCAGACCATGGGTTATCTGTGTACCACATACATGTACAGTATGACATGAATCCAGTGTATCATTCTTTAAAAATCATGCTCACGATCTTGCTGTCACAAACACACATACATACATACAAAATTAATTTTCACAAATTTCCTTCGTTTTCTATTGCGACAAGTTTGGTTTATATGAATGCTAAGACTAAACTTCTTAATAAAAAAAGTCTAAATGAAAAAAGAAAAAGAAAATATCAATAGATATACAAATTAGCAAACTTTTAGGCAAAATTAGGTCAAGTTTTTAGAGCTTGTTCTATTTCTTGTGAATAATGAAAATGGAGGATTTTTTACATATTTAGATTTGTTTGTGAAATTTTCTTTCAATCGAATGGTACCAGTCTAATTTGTTTTCTTTCTCTAAGCAAAACATGCAAAAACATAATGAAAATAAACCAAAAAAAATTACCCCTGTAATTACTCGTGAAAAACAAAGCGGCGCATCCGGTTTGGTTTTCAAGTCGCCCATGTGAACTTCTTGCATGCTTACCAACCACTACACTGCATATAAGTATATCGTAGGTTTGTTTTAATACTTACAGTATATTTCGGTGTAAATAAAGAGGGGTGGTTACTCTTATTGTTTTCAATTGGAAATATGTGAAATTCACATTCCAACGGTATATTTTGTGTAGGGCAGTTGCATCACAATCAGGATCTACAATTTTTGTCAAAAATTGGTCTCAAAAGGCAAAAATCTTGAAACTTTGCACAACTTTTGCCAAAAAAAAGATATTAATGACAGGGGCAGTCAAAATTCTACCGAAATTGGATGCATTGATGTCTTTGACAATTTCTCACAGATATTCAGGCAAAAGCGAGGTTTGGAGGCATGGCAAGTAAGTTTTTGAAAGAAAGAAAAAAATCATTTTTTCATTAAATTTTGTGCATTTTTTCAATTTTCTCTATTTCAAACTATTTTTCCTAAAAGATCTTCCACATAACCCCCATCAAAAAGACACATTTCTGAAAGAACTATTCAAGCCCATTCAAATGATACCAGGATCACTGCTGTGAGCCTATTTGACGAAGCAAAATAATTTTTGAAAAGTGCATGTCCAATCGGTCATGTCACAACCGCGTGAGGATTTAAGGCTTAATACACGTGACAACCACGCAAGTTTTAAGGGAGCTAGGGGAAATATTTTTTATATTCCAGTGAACTACCATTATGTCAGACATCGATAATATGCAAGGTGTTACAGCCCGTGCAGGAGGATACAGTCTACAAAACACTACCCCAATTTTCATGACAATAAGGGGTTTATAATGTCTCGAGCAGGATCTTCAATTTCAAAGATGTGTCCATCATCGCTTTTATCATGACATACAATTAAACCTTTGATCATATTCTCAAATCGATACAAAAATAAACTTTGCAAGGATAAGCACATCACACACACACCATTCCAACAATATGGAGATCAAAAGTCACTAACAATGATGCACGTATTGTTTATTCTAATTGTTTCCC
Organism: Chiridota heheva; assembly: GCA_020152595.1. Classification (NCBI taxonomy): domain Eukaryota; kingdom Metazoa; phylum Echinodermata; class Holothuroidea; order Apodida; family Chiridotidae; genus Chiridota; species Chiridota heheva. The sequence continues at coordinate 2,304,217 of JAIGNY010002796.1, read as the reverse complement.
CATTAGCAAAATTAATCAGCTTGCTCTGTTATTTATTATCTTATGTTTTTTAACATCCTTGAATCTGATTCATGATATATACACCTGAGACTTTAAATTGTATACCCCAAGGTATACAAACAGTTACTTTTTAAACTAAAGCTTCCTATATAAGGTCTTGCATACTGGAGGCAGGAATCAGATTACTCTCACACTGACCACAATGACCATCCATCTGTCACATTTCTCTAATGTGGTTGAACTATTATTAACCCCAATTAAAATAGAATTGAAGGCAAAATAAATCACACCTATGTCAAAAACATGCATTACAGGAGAAATATGAATCAATGACGCCAAAGGATGCGCTGAAGTAGTTGTGACCTAATTAAGTTATTATTATTTCATACAATTTTTCTGTATATTCTACCTTACTTTTTTATTAGATATGGGACATGTGAATATGATTTATGCATGTTTAGATATAATCCAGCAACAACATCATTGATAACTTAATATTATGAATAAAAGGACTTGCACATAGAGCCTTCAAAATAATTGCCACTGGCTAATTCAGGATAAGTACATTTTCCACTTCTAAATCATCTATATATATCTATATCTATATCTATATCTATATCTATCTATCTATCTATCTATCTATCTATCTATCTATCTATCTATCTATCTATCTATCTATCTATCTATCTATCTATCTATCTATCTATCTATCTATATATATATATATATATATATATATATATATATATATATATATATATATATATATATATATATATATATATATATATATATATATATATATATATATATATATATATATATATATATATATATATATATATATTATATAATATATATATATATATGTATATATATATATATATATATATAATATATATATGTATATATATATATATATATATATATATATATATATATATATATATACATACATAGACAGACATATATATACATACATACATACATACATACATACATACATACATACATATATACATACATACATACATATATATATATATATATATATATATATAAAAACCTTCCCTATCCACCACTAAAGAATTTTAGCCCAAAGATGAAATATGATAATCTTGTACCATTTTGAAATAATCACATTGACATGTCCCATCTGTCACAAAAAACAACAGGAAAACGTTGTGTACTTTTTACATGCAAAGACTTTTTTGCTTCAAATTTAAATTCCTATCTTCTATCAAGGTCACCTCACCTAGAAAGTAAAATAAAAATAGCCTTTGATGTATAGTTAATCTTATATTCCATGTCAAAATCTGTCACAACTGTCACAATTTACTCCTTTGATATATTTTGTCCCATCTGTGACATTTTTTTAAATTATCTCTCTAGTTTGTAATAATGGTAAACATAGACTACCTTACTAAGACTTTGTAAAAATAATATAATTCATGAATTTATCAATAAAAAAGTAAGCTAATTATTGATTTTAAAAATACACATTTCAGCCTTTAGGGCAGTGATACTTTGCCTGCCTTCTTAACCCATCTTTTTGTCCTGGTCATGTCACTCATACAAGAAGTACTTACTTGTTGCATGCACACATGTTTACTGTACATGATGAGATGTGCAGAACATGTATTGTGCATGCCCAGCAACGTCTCACAGCAAGGGTGTACTGATAGTATTAGGGTGGGGGAGGGGGTTCCCTTAAGCAACATGTCACAGAACATGGCATGGCCAATGGCACCGACAGGAACACCAGAAATTACACAAAAAGTAAGCAAAAATGAACATGTCTTGTATCACCTCCACCCTCCACATTAATTAACAATTTCTAGTACAGACCTCCACCCTCCACATTAATTAGCAATTTCTAGTTCAGACCTCAACCCTTCACGTTAATTGTTAATATCTACTTTAAACCTCCACCCTCCACATTAATTGTCAATTTCTAGTTCAGACCTCCACCCTCCACATTAATTGTTAATTTCTAGTTCAGACCTCCACCATCCACATTAGTTGTCAATTTCTAGTTCAGACCTCCACATTAATTGTCAATTTCTAGTTTAGACCTCCACCCTCCACATTAATTGTCAATTTCTAGTTCAGACCTCCACCCTCCACATTAATTGTTAATTTTTAGTTCAGACCTCCACCCTTTACATTAATTGTCAATTTTTAGTTCAGACCTCAACCCTCCACATTAATTGTCAATTTCTAGTTCAGACCTCCACCCTCCACATTAATTGTCAATTTCTAGTTCAGACCTCCACCCTCCACATTAATTGTTAATTTCTAGTTCAGACCTCCACCCTTTACATTAATTGTCAATTTTTAGTTCAGACCTCAACCCTCCAAATTAATTGTCAATTTTTAGTTCAGACCTCCACCCTCCACATTAATTGTCAATTTTTAGTTCAGACCTCAACCCTCCAAATTAATTGTCAATTTTTAGTTCAGACCTCCACCCTCCACATTAATTGTCAATTTTTAGTTCAGACCTCCAACCTTTACATTAATTGTCAATTTTTAGTTCAGACCTCAACCCTCCACATTAATTGTCAATTTTTAGTTCAGACCTCAACCCTCCACATTAATTGTCAATTTCTAGTTCAGACCTCCACCCTTTACATTAATTGTTAATTTCTAGTTCAAACCTCAACCCTTAACATTAATTGTCAATTTTTAGTCCAGAACCAAACCCTCCAAAGATTTTTTTCTGCAAACTTGATGTACTGTAATTAAAGGTCTGGTCATGACATGATGTAAAAACTACTGTATGTGTAAGTATTAAAGCATGACTTTAATATCAAACTGATAATATGAATATTAAGAAAATGTAAATGCTTACGGAGGGTTCGTGATCTGTAAAGCAGGTAAAAATAGACTTTCCATTGTATCCCCAGGTGCCATTGGGCAGGCAGAGTCGCGTCACTTGACCTTCTGTTGAAGGAAAAGAAACAGAAACCGGTCAAGTATTTTTATGAGAGACAAGACTATAACAGAGGAAAATGAAAACATGATGAAACTAATTTGATTTACATTCCCCAATAGCCACCTGGAAAGGATGGGTGACTGATACAAAAGCACTTACTTTGATGACACGAAAATGGTGCCAGTGTCAGGGGTGGACCACGTGGTCATACAACCCATAAAATTATCAAGGGTGAAGGAAAATTTTGTGTGCCAATAGCTCATTTTTACACTTGGTTTATAATTGGTGCTTACATGGTAAGAACCTTAAATTTCCTCGAAACTACTTGAGCTGTGCAAATGTGTAGTTCATCCATCATTTTCGATGATGACCACATCAGTCAACCCATCATGGTTGCTTTCTCTGGTTGTCATTCTGGGTGCGGAGGTGGCTGGGTAAACCAATCCTCATTCTAAAGAGTCTTGGACAGAAAGGACAGGGTATTGAAGAGCCTGGATCCAACAGAGAATGACAGCCTGTTCTTGATTTTCTTAGTTCTTGCTAATTGGTCTCAGCATCATGATTCTACTTCCTTCATATTCATAGCTGTTTGCTCCATCATGTATGAGTTGTCGTGACTTGCTTCTGTTGGTAGCAGTGCTTTCTCAGGTGTCAGGGTTGACGTTAAAGTCCTTCAAGGATGACTTTAATGCTTGTTTCGATCGCCATGGGAACGTTTTCCTTCCTGTAGTTAACCATAAAATATTCTTCTCAGTTTTAGGCAAGCAACCAACATCCATACGGGTTACATGTCCTGCCCACCTCAGCTGAGCTTTCCTAAGCATTGTAGGTATTGCAAGGCCAGATGTGCATTGGACCTCTGTATCTGGAATTTTATATTGCCATTTGATGTTGAGGATCTTGCAAGGCCAGATGTGGATAGGACCTCTGTTTCTGGAATCTTATCTTGCCACATTAAAAAAAAATTGGCCCTTAGACCCCTCCAACCCAACACCCTCGATATTCTTGAAATCAAGGGTAATCCACACCATTCAACCCAAGAGACTCCTCACAATTCATTGACTAGCAGCCAGCTATTGTTACACCATACACAACATTGGTAATCTATACCATCTTAACTGACAGCATCTTCATAGTCTATTCACAGTTCACTTGTTAGCAACCAGCTACTGTTATACTGTACACGATAGGTCATTCCACTTGGGCTCAAGCCACATAACTACTATTCAGTGAAGCATATCAGATTAATCCTTGGCTGAGCATAAATATAGGTTTAAATTATATGCTTGGAAGGACTTTGTGCAAAACCCATGATGATTGATAGATCGACCATTCCTCCTAAAGACGGTTATTTCCTCATGCACTTGATGTTGAGGATCTTGCAAGGCCAGATGTGCATTGGACCTCTGTATCTGGAATCTTATATTGCCACTTGATGTCGAGGATCTTCCTTATGCTGCTCAGATGGAAATGGGTTTAATCGATTTGCATGGCATTGATACACATTCCATGTTTCGCAAGCATTGAGAAGCGAAGGTATGGCTGCGTTATAAACTTTTCAGCTGGGCTCTAACCTGATTCCATGCCTTTTCCAGACATTTTTCTTGAGACGCCTGTATGCTGCAATAGCTCCGGAAATTCTGGCATTTATTTAATTATCTATGTGAACAGCACAAGTGAGTGTGCTGCCCAGTTAGGTGAACTTGTCAACAGCATTCAATTTTGGTTATTTACTGTAATTGATGGTTCCACAAAGCAAAAAGTGAACATAAATGATCAAAATAATTTATCAGTGGCATATCCAGAGGGCCAGGAAGGGGAAGGGTCAGGAAGGGGGGTTGGAAAGGGTGGAGGGGGGGGGGGAATGTCCCAGCTACATATTCTTTCCCCCTAATTCCCAATTATCAAAAATGATGATTCCTTTATAGGTAGGAAACCTCAGTAACCATACATCATAAGAATATATACAACATTTGAATTGGTTATATACCGGCAAACTTATAGCCTCATTTAAGATAACTTATCATATTTCGATTCAGTGTTCTTCGGTCATAAAATGGTGCAGTGCTACATTCGACACTTCAATCAACTTAAGTGGTGGGTGTTCAGGGTCATAGGAAGTAGAGGGAAATTTTGCTCAAAGTGAAGAAAATTACCCGAAAATGATAGAAATTTCCTGAAAACGAAAAAAAATTCCTGCAATGTGAAGAAAATTTCTCAAAAAACAAACAAACAAAGAAAATTGAATTAGATTTCCCAAATTTTATCAAGATTTCCCAATCAGCAGCAACGTTTGATGGAAACTTGAATTACCAGTGTAATTTTCCCATTTGTAACTAGGATTTTGGGGGCATTAAGAATTTTTGGCCCTTAGACCCCTCCAACCCGACACCCTCAATTTTCTCAAAATCAGGGGTAATCTATACCATTCAACCCGAGATACACTTCACAATTCATTGACTAGAAACCAACTATTGTTAAACCATACACAACACAGGAGTAATCTATACCTTCTTAACTTATTCATAGTCTATTCACAGTTCACTTGTTAGCAACCAGTGACTGTTGCATTCATCTTGGGCTCAAGCTACATAACTGCTGTTCAGTGATGTGAATCAGATTAGTCCTTGGCTGAGCCTAAATATAAATAAACATCATATGCTTGGAAGGACTTTTTTTTTGTCTACTGCCTGTGGTGTAGCGGTTATCATACCTGTCTACAGACCACGAGGCCCTGGGTTCAAGCCTGGGTTGGGTAGACACCCCAGTGCACCACAACTGGTTATCAAAGGCCGTGAACATTGACTTGGTTGTCGATGTTATGTCTGTCCATACGTCGTACTTGTGTTCTTGTCCGGGTCATATTAAGCGTTTCATGATAGCATTGTTACTATCATGACCGAATACCCAGGCGACGACCCCGTCATTGTAATTGTGTGTTCGCTCGTCGTCGTGGGAGGACTTTGTGCAAAACTCATGAATGATTGATGGACCATTCTTCATAAGGAAGGTAATTTCCTAATGGGTTCTTTTTTGGGGGGTTCTTGCCTGCTGAGAGGTGACCCTTTTTACACCCCAGGGTACCTGCAATTAATATATCAATATCTTGGTTGAAAAGCTTTACCTTTATAGTTTGTCTCCCCCCCCCCCCTCCCTCAAGAGGATAGTTGCCCCCTAAAAATGTAATCCTGGCTAAGCCAATGTCAAAAATTGCATCAAAACTGCTGTTGTATTTTGATTCCATTTTAAAATTTTGTCACAAATAATTACATGTAAGAATACTTTTTATCTTATTTCTCTACATTAACCTTAGAATCAAGTTTTACATATGAACGTTTTTCTGAACAATCCCATTACGTCCATGAGTACCTACTATATGTTTCACTGGCATATACTCTTAACTGGCATACAGTATTTTGCCCATGGGAACCAAAACCATGGAAGCAAATACAGGGGGATATTTTGACAAAGGAGGGATGATCCATACTATCATTCCCCTCTCCTTTTGGGTAAAAGATGCTTTAAAATTATGTGATAAATTACATTTTGAAAGGTATTGAGAAGCATAGGAAGCAGGCTTCTACCCACCACTCCATTTGCACCGCCACACTGCCACCGCCCCACCCACTGCCACCGCCCCACTGCCACCTCTGCCCCACTGCTACCGCCCCAATGCCACCGCCTCACTGCCTCCGCCCCACCGCCACGGTCGCCCAACCGCCACTGCCCCACTGCCACCCCATCCCTCCAATTCCACCACTCACTCCAACCCCACCACCCACTCCAATCCCACCACTCACTCCAACCCCACCACTCACTCCAACCCCACCACTCAATCCAACCCCACCACTCAATCCAACCCCACCACTCAATCCAACCCCACCACTCACTCCAACCCCACCACTCACTCCAACCCCACCACTCCTCCAATCCACCACCACTCAACCCCACCCTTCAACCCCACCCCACCCCTCCACCCCACCCCACCACTCACTCCCCACCCCACCACTCACTCCCACCCCACCACCCCCTCCACCACTCCTCCCACCCACCACTCACTTCCACCCCACCACTCACTCCCACCCCACCACCATCCCACCCCACCACTCCTCCCATCCACCACTCCTCCCACCCCACCACTCACTCCCACCCCACCACTCACTCCCACCCCACCACTCACTCCCACCCCACCACTCCTCCCACCCCACCACTCACTCCCACCCCACCACTCACTCCCACCCCACCACTCACTCCCAGCCCATTACTCACTCCCAGCCCACCACTCACTTCCAGCCCACCACTCACTCCCACCCCACCACTCACTCCCACCCCACCACTCACTCCCACCCCACCACTCACTCCCCCACCACTCATTCCCACCCCAGCCACCACTCATTCCCACCCCAGCCACCACTCATTCCCACCCCAATCACTACTCCCACCTTACTCTCTACTCCCACCCCAACTCACTACCTACTCCCACCCCACCACTCCCACCACACCACAACACTCCCATCCCCAGATTGTAACCTGACTCAACAAGTGAGATGGACAGCAATCACAATATGCCTTTTTATTCAGCCAGGTGTAATAGTCCTAAGCGGGTTTATTTTTCTGTTACTAAGCCATGTTTTTAAATGTTCTTACGCGTAGGCCTATACCTGAAAGAGGAAATATTTATTTTCTAACATTTTGGAAAGTTAGGTTGCTAACTTGCATTATAAAACATGGATAAAATCATAATTGTATTAAGACCTGCAACTGTTCTTTATAAATTAAAAGCTGCCAGTTTCATTCTATGAATTTTGCAGTAAAATTTTGTTTCCAAATAGCCTACATTAAACAGTAAACTTTTTGGAGAATATTACGAGTTCAAATAGATTTTATGCACGCCCATAGCCAGGACTTTGTAAGGGGATTACTTTTTTTTTTTTGTATAAAAGGGCACTTCATTCCTGCACCTCGGAAAATTTAAATGGGAATGCGACATTCTACATCAGGTTTTTCCCCCAAGAATAGGCTATAGATTTGTCAAATGCTGCAGAACCGTTCCGGTACTTCAACAAGCTTTGAAATTCCAAGTGCTTATTATGTTTTTAGATTTCAAAAGGGCACTTTCACAGAAAAAAGGCATTCCTCGGAGAAAAGTTTGAAAATGTAAAATAATCTATTAGTAATATATTAACACTTTGTGCGATATTGTAGTTAATACATGAACTAAGGCACCAAGAGATAGAGGGGGAGGGGCAGGATATAGCACAGGTTCATTTTAAAAGTTTGAAAAAATGTACACATTTATAGTAAATTATTGGAAGCTTATCAAACATTTTTCTTTTAGACTACACATATTTTTCAAAGAGTGACCATAGACCTATCTATATCCATGCACAGAAACGTGAACAATAAAACATTATATTTCCACATGCATTTTCATTTGATTTGTAAAGTGTATTATAGCTCTCTTTGACATGAATTTTGACTTGTTTAATATACCTTCTTCCTATGCTTGTGACATACATTTTTGCCCTTCAAATGTCAAGTTTGCAAAGCTCCTAACCCCTACTGGGGCTTTGTCCCTGGACCCCACCAGAGACCCTTAAGCAGACCCCATGCCAAAAAGCCAGTGCTGTGGTGTCACCTTAATGGACACATCTTACAAATCACCCCTTAATTTTTTTGGAATGGATTTACGCTGCTTCCCTCTATGAGAAAACTTGCTTTCAAAAAATATGACCTTTTACATTTTGTTTTTCACAAATACTGGATCGTTGACAGCAAATACAGTATTTCATTGAATTTGCTAGGCTGCTATACACCAAAAGAAAAAATAGGCCCTGGGGAAAATAACACAATGTTGTGAAATTCTACACTCAGGACAAAAATCATCACAAAAGGCATTAAAAAGATGTGACTTATTCTGGAAACTGAAGAGGCAGAAAAGGGTTAATAGAAATGCCTGAAAAAAGGATCATAAAAATAAATCATTTGCAAGAATATAAACTTGACTGAAAGCCCAAAGAGAAAATACTCTGAAGACAAAATTTAGATAGGCTACCAAAACAGAAAACTAAAACGTATCACTTTTAATCATGGTTTTCTTAAATTCATTCATTGTTTCCTTTTTCTCAACTAATTCCATTTCCTTTAATAAAAAGAAGAGGAGAATTGCTAAAAGCAAGACAACAGATACTCCTGCATGTAGTGTTTTCCCCAGATCATCTACAAATCACAAGATCATGTACAAAATAATTTGTCTTTATCTAAAAAACTACTGAGCACATCAACAGTAAAATAAAGCTGTTTTTGGTTATTATACCAGCCAGTTTTTAAACACATGGGCAAAAACTTGAAAAGATCTCCCTCACAAAACTACCAAGGTTTTATGTCTACAGACTGAGTGGCTCTCCAAAGTACATTCGTTAGACTAAAAAAAACATGGAGCTCAAGCAGTATTAGCAATAATACAAAGATTAAGTTGTACTAAACCCTATAAGCCTGTTCTCCTGTATGGGAGCGAAACCTGAAAAATGAATAAAGGGTGACGAAAAACATATTGACATTTTCAAACACAAATGCCTTACGAAGAATTTTTAACATTAAATGGCAACAGAAAATTTCAAACAAGTACTACAAAGGGCTGATATCCAACTCCTTAGTGATGATGATAGACAAAGAAAATGGAAATTCATTGCCTACAGTACATATTAAGGCACGAACAAAACGACGACTGTGTGACAGCTCTAACATTGGCACCTGATGGAAAACGTAAAAGAGAGAGACCCAAAACGACTTGGAGGAGAACCCTTGAAAAGGAAAGAAACAAGGCAGTGTGGAAAACATGGAACGAAACCAAGATTGCTGCAGCCTGCAGGACTGAGTGGAAACATTGTGTGGAGGCCTTATGTGCCACTTGGCACAAAGCAGCTACAGTAGGTAGGTAAGGCTCTCCATAGATTACATCAGATCATTGTTTTATCGCTTTATACAAATATTTATTGTAGCGAAATGAGGAATATGTCAGGATAATAGTTTTTCAAAAACATTAAAAACTAGAATTTCAGCACTCAGTAGAGTGCATACATGTGCTCCTTCGTCATTCCAACATGCCTAACATATTCTAATTAACCTAGGCCCACAAAGTTTCATCCCCAAAATATAGCTTTAAAGTTCTCACTTTTGATCTGTATTGACCACTTGCATTGTAAATACTTCTGAAGTATCGATCTACCTTCTGATTGATTTGTTTCAAATTCAAATCATTGTTTTCAGTTTTATTCAGGCTAAGCATTCATTGTTTAAGTTCCGTTTAGGTAAGATTCACATATTTCATCATTTTCCATTAAGGTAAGACTCACATTCCATCATTTTCCATTCATGGGAGAACAATTGTTTTGATTTTCTTTGATACCAGAAACGCACTTAATTTGATTTTCTTTTGAGTCCAGAAAATTGATTGATTTGATTTCCTTTCATAGCATGAATTCATTGTTCAGCACATTTCATTGGAATTTTTTTAAAGTAAGTCTCAACAGATCTCATTCTAAAAAATCTCCACCCCTTCTTTTCTGTCCTCCTGTTTTAGTATGTCCCCGACTTGATCACTTCTTCCTTGAGGAGTAACAAAACAAACCACACAGTAAATTCAAAATCCAATTATCAGTTCTTGAGATGTATTGATGACAAACAGACAAACAAACAGCCAGAGGCAAAAACATGATCGTCCAACTGGTTGGCAGATGTAAAAACTTTCAAAAGCATGATCAACTGAAGGATAACTTCAGAGATCAAGCATCCTATATAAAAGCAGACAATAAAATGGTAAAGAAATTATTCAAGTCTAATTCAGTAAAGGAGATATTAAATGGTTATCTTGGCTATGTGTAGATTTATGAGTAAAATCAGACATAGCTTTATATTTTTTTGAAATTATTTCTTAATTATATTTTGTGAAAAAATTATTACATTCAGGCCACCCTCAGGCTCTGAATCACAAGCAGTGCACAGTGCAAAATATTAACATTTTTATATATTTTCACACTCTAAGGTTATGGCTCATTTTTGGTTAATGAGAAAAAGGCAGTGCGTTAAGGCAGTTAACTAATTCTACACCAGAATTTCCACCTTTAAAGACGCTTAAAAAAATGCTGAATTGAGAAATACATGAAGAAATCTAGATAGTGTTGGTAAAATCCCATAGAACCCCCCTCCCCCACCCTCCCCAATTTCAGAGAGCAAATTCCCTCTTTGGCTGCATCCCACAAAATCTAATTTAGTGTACAAAGACTTCTTGGGAATGTAATTAAGGTACAGATGTCAATACTCATCTGGTCCCAGATTATTTCTGCAAAAATCTGTTAGTGCTTCAACTGGACTTGAATATCTCCTTCAGAACAGATTTTTAATACCTTTTACATCATTTTCCCCCTTTTACTATCCTCTATCATGAATGATAAACCAGCTTGATAACTGAACTTAGCCTTAAAGGTCTCTCATTGACTATGATGAAAGAGATTTAAAATGTCAAAAGACTTCAATCAATCAAAAATAGGTACAACCCAGATAAAGACACTTGAAAGGAAATCAAGTTGTTCAACTGTTTTGTCTCCACCAGCATACTTCCATCTGCCTCCACGTGGTCATCACTTGAAAGACTTTCAGAGATCACATCAAATATATTTTAATTATACATGTCTATTAATAGCGATAAGTTGCTTACCATCTGGATTGTACTTGATTCCGTTCAGTTCTGACATGCAAGGTCTTGTCACATTCCCTGGTTCGTGAGGAGGCCAACAGAACACTTGGTCATAATAGTGCGGACAGTAAACAGCTGAGGACACAAAAAGGATAATACATAGGTTAAATATTAAATGTTTAACAGATGTTAAATCATAAAAGAATCAGAAACAAAATTAAATGCCTATGCATTGCAAACAAAGGTGTTCATGGTGGTAGTCGACTCTAACTTTCCCTAGTTATTATACTGTACACATCCTTCAGTACGGGTTGACATTGGGATTGCCGTACAAGGCTTGTTATAAATTAGGTACAATTCCTGTTTTTTTTAATTCACACACTGTATAAAATTGATGATTGAAAAATAACTTACTTTTTGGATATTCTTATACCAATTAGTCTAAATAATACACTTTTCCAAAATCATTACCTATTTAGCCCCACGAAGGGATAAAGTTCTCGGATTCGATGTTTTGGTCGCCATCTTTCTTAGTCACTGCACGTTTGTGATCAAGTATTCAAATGTGTGCAAATAAACTTTAGAATGTTCCACTAAACTGCAAGTTGATTTTTCACTGACATTTTTTTGGTTCATATAATTTTATTAAAAAGTTTTAGTATAAAAACTGTGTGCAAAAAAATTACATAAAACACCAAGAAATGTTTAGATTATATAATTGTATTTCATTAGTATTATCTTTATTTTTTCCCCTCAAATAGTCTAAAACACATTACCCCCATTAAAATATTATAGCCCTGATGGCAGTTTTTTAACTTTGACCGTACTTTGGAGAGTTCATCAGACTGATTTTTACGGAAGAAAAGTAGTCCAGTAAATATTTCGATAAAAGTAACTAAAATCACGGTAAAAAGTTTTTGAAGACATGGATAGGCTTCAAGCATCCTGAATAAGCATTGTGGTTGAAAAAATATATAAAATGGTTTCGTTTTCACAAAGATCTTTAACCTGAGATTTTCCTATATCCTAACACAAGGCTTAAAACAGTACAGCAGGGTATAGGTTTTGTAGTACCCTCAGACAGCCAGCCATCACAAACGGCAGCCAAACTAACACGGCTGGTATCAGTCCAACGGAACTACGGGGGAGTACCTATAAAGTTGACTTGAATGAAAAAATAAATCAAAACGTTTTTAAATCATCCATGCCCATTAATGTTAAGTTCTTGCAATTCAAGTTCTTGATGGAATAGTGTAAATAACCAGACATCGCAAACGATACAAATCCCCTCGCCGCCGCTAATAACATGCTTTCCGCATTATCTTTAATTATCTTTCTTTTCTGGAATATTTAGTCTCAAAAAGGAGGGTCCAGACTCGAACCTTATGTCACGTGGCCCTCCCTGTGGGATAGGGCATAAATGTCACTCCAATTCCTCCTAGAGGCCGCGGCCAACAGGAAGTGTCTTGATGGAGAGCTCTCTGGTAGCAAACGGTTGAAAGGGTGGTTTAGCCAGTGTTTCTAGCACCAATCGAATGTCCCATGGTGGAGCTGGCCCTGGATCATAGGTTTTTGAATGAACGAGTAGGCAAAATACATCCTAAGAGTAGACTTGCACCTGCCGTGGGCTGCCATTTCAGAAGCCTCATGCGACAGGCCCTTCTCAACGAAAGAAGCCTGGAGAGAGTCCACACAGTCAAAAGTAGTTACTGTGGCTGGGGTGTAATGGCCCATAATCTCTGGGATCGCAAGCAGGTCATCCCGTAGAGGTGACCGCAGTTGGTATGACCCGTTGAGATGACCTGACATTGAATGGAGGTTATGTATTGTGAACACGTCCAACTTTTAGACCCTGACAATAGCTGCACATAAATATTCAAAATAACATGCAAACTTTCCGGTAAGATGTCCCAACAGTTTTGTCCAAGATTGTAGGTCTGACCTCTGCCGATAGACCACCCAGCCTAAATGGCGAATAAGATCAAGGACCTGGTGGTAAGGAGAGCCACCGTCTCCTGGTCATCTGCCACCCACTATTAGCCAGTCGTCAAGGTATATAACGATCATGATACCCTTTCCCCTTAGGGATGTAGCAAACATCCTCTTCAACCTCGGGGAGTTGTAGAGAAGCCAAAAGTGCCTAATGCTCCGGTGGATTGGGATGTGAAGGTAGAGATCTATGGACGTGGTCCAAAGTCCAAAGAGCCTGACATAGCTACGGAAGGATAATGTGTAGGGACTCTATCTGGAAGTGCTTTGGCCTGATGAATTTGATCAGGGGCTACAGATTTATGGTGGGTCTCCATTTGCTGTTTTTCTTGGGGGCCAAGAAAAACGTGAAGGTGATGCCTTGTTCTGCTGCCTATTGGCGAGCAGGATCAAGATTTCTTCTTGGAGCCATTCCGCCATTGGATCTTGAGGTATGGGAGTCGCATGAAGGACTCTTCCACTGGACGGAGGGGAGGTGAACTTCAGATGATAACCCTCTCGGATTGTCTGATGTGATTTTTTCACACACCCCTGCAAACTTCCCCAGGCACTCCGACAGGTCATCCCTCTATGGGGGTGCTGGGGTCAAACTTGTTGCCCTCCCTCAGCCACGGGAACATCCCGAGCCATAAGCGGGGGAGCATGCTCATTGTCCTCGGGAGGCCGTCAAAGTGGCCCCTCTGTTAATTTAGGCCCTAGGACTGAGAGTGGTATCCACATGATGGAAAGCTGCCCTCATTTACTCACCGACAAAGAGTCAGCTTCAGCTGAGCTGTTGGAGGTGTAACTGTATGTGGAACAAGACAAGATTCATAAAGGAAGCATGGACTTGAATGTTCCACTGGTTGTGAATGCTGCAGGGGAATATATGCATCAATTCCTCAGGTGCAATAATGAAGCTACAGATGACGAGTTTCTGTCTTTAAAGAATGGCTGTATAAATCTGAAGGGACAACAGAAAATATCCAGGATTTTAGATGCTATTTTAGGCCCTCATATTAGAAGTATGTTTCAGCACAGTGTAGCAATATCTAATGCTAGTGGTATAACAGATCAGGGAGTTTCAACTCCCTAAACAGATCAATTAATCAAGCAGCTCATCATTACTTCCAGTAGCAAGTGAACAGGCAGGTAGATGTATATGCTGTTAAATTATTTACGTAATTATAAGATATTTGTTTTGACATGATACGAACAAAAATATGCATCAAAACCACTTGTTATTGCAAGAATTAAATCTATCAGTTGCAGATATAATTTCACTACCTTATTTTGAGTTATCTGCAATGTTCTCCTAAGTTCCATGGGATGCTTTTGCTAATCAAAACAAATTATTGTTTAGATTTTATTGTAAAACAAAATCGCCCTGTGTTATTTGTTTCACATAAGAATTGATTACTGTATATAGCAAAATTGCAATATCATAGTAGGATGGAAGATATTTTGAATTTATGCAAAATCATAAAGCAATAGCTTTCCTTAGGAGAAATGGTCTGTCAATCATTCACAGTCAATGCACATTATTACCTCAGGCATTATGATACACAGCTGTTTTATCACCAGTTTGAAAACAAACCACTTAACACAGATGAGTGATTTCAATCCCAAAAGTGCCCTGATTATTCAGCTCAGACAGACTTTGTGTAATCTTATACACACAAATAGCCTTCCGCTACTTGGCTGTAGTGTGCATGGAAATGGCAGGTAAACAATCATTTGTTTGGAGTAAAAACACAATACACTGAACAGAAAGTCAGGTTAGTAATTGTCATACCCGAGTTTTAAGGATGAACTCAGGTGTCGGGAATGGATAGGCTTAAAGAGAAACCTTTCAACATGTAGTCACTGGTTATAACTAGAGAGAGTGCTACTATTTTTGCATGCATATACAGTAGCAACCGACTAAAATTTTCTAGCCTACTACATTCCCTCATTTCCCGTGAAATGCTGTCAAGATATTTTGAAACCAATCTAACCATTTTATGAAATATAAGAATCAAATTTGTAGCAAAGACAACAAAATAAAGGAATCAACCAACCACAAAGGTTGTATTCTGAAAAGTTTCTTTTCTGAAAATGATTTTTTCTGCAAAGAAGTTTTTTCAATTATCTTTATATTAATTTCCAAATAAATATCAAAGCATACAACCTGCACTCCGACAACCAACCCCAGTTAAAATAATGCATCCTGCAATGTATGATATGCTATGGCATTATATTTATTTCCTAACATGGCCTGAGATGGGGATGGAGGCAAGATACCTACATGAAGGAAAATAATGTGGGAGGCCCAATTTTATTATATTTTTATATACATATACATATATACATATACATATATATATTATATTTTTATATACATATATACATATACATATATACATATATATCTGACCACTAACACTTTATAGACATCAATGAATGAGCTTAAAGGGTAAAAAGCCTCAGACTTACATTTCGATTTTGAAGGATATATCTTCCATTTACTACATCACACAATTTGAACATAAAACAATTCCATTTTAGATCAGCCATGGACTAAATTATATATATTTTTTTTATGATCAATTTACAAAATGTTGTATTCAGAATCTAGTACCCGTTTTCTACCAATCATCAATCTTTTTTGTTGTTGTTGTGTCAAAAGCAGATTTACATTAACATGACAAGCCTGGAGCCTACAAGTATATTTCTTTATTCCTCCAAAAGAAATCTAAATGATGTACTTCACTTTTATCAATCATAAATCTATAAATTTGCCTTGTTACTACAAAATGTTTAACCTGAGATCATAACTAAGTTATGAATAGTGTACAATCATGTAACTTAGCACAGGGGTAGAGGACATTGGTACAGTTCAATTGAGCATGATTGAGGAGTTGTGTGTGCATACTAATTAGCTTATTTGCATAACAATGAAAATATTTGTATCTATGATATTTCTTAAATTAAAGTGGATGTGGTATTTTGTTTACACAAATGATCATATATGTAAAGAGCATTATTTACACCCAGTGGTTAGGTGTAATATGTGCATATTTATTAGGTTATTTGCATACAAATGAATTTGTGTACAATTTTTTTAACCTGAGACAATAAGTTGGTACTTGGTACAGTAGATGGCATCAGTACTGTTCAGTTAAAAATGATTGGGGGAGTTATGTGTGTATACTAATCACTTTATTTGCATAACAATGAAAATATGTGTATCTATGATAACTCCTAACTTAAAGTGGGTGTGGGTATTTTGTTTACACAAATAATCATATATGTGAAGAGCATTGTCTACACGTAATAGTGAGACTTAAGTGTGCATATTAATTAGCTAATTTGCCTAAAAATACTTTTGTACAAAATATTTAACCTGACATAATAACTTGGTATAGTGAAAGAGGGCATTGGTACTGTTCAGTTGAGATGATTGGAGGATGTGTGTGCATACTAATTAGCTTATTTGCATAACAATGAAAATATTTGTATCTATGATATCTCTTAAATGAAAGTGAATTTGGGGAATTTCTTTGGAGAACTGATCACATATATATATCTATATATATATATCTATATATATATATCTATATATATATATATATATATATATATATATATATATATATATATATATATATATATATATATATATGTGTGTGTGTGTGTGTATATGTGTATATGTGTATATAAATATATATAAATATATATATATATATATATATATATATATATATATATATATATGTGAAGAGCATTGTCTACACTTAATGGTGAGTGTGCACATTAATTAGGTTATTTGCATAACAATATACTTTCGTACATTTGTAGTAAGGATGTGGTCAGATTATACTAAGGTAAATTAAATAAAGTGTTGTGTATATATTAATATTTTGTTATTTACACAACAATAGTTTTGTATGGTTAGGGATTGTTTTTGCATTGATGCTTACGATTTGCAAACCATGGCCATTAAAGTCCATTTTTTCCAGTGCTAGCTGTCTTGATATAGCTGTACTAACGTATTGATATATTGGTATACGCGTAATATTTTCAAGAAAACTGACTCACGACACAAATTATTAATATAGGCCCACTTCCTTTTATGTATACATGAATGATGAACGCAAGAAAAAATGATTTCCAGATCTAGCAGATGACATGATCGCATGACTACTACATTCAAGATTTCATCACGCATCACACACGTTTGGTAATTCAGCCAATGTGACCATGAATAATCGAAGTAAGGGGCATGTCCAGGCCAATTTTTTGTTCTTTTAGCCAACTTACATCGGAGTACCAGTGTGGGGTGAAGGAGCACGATTCTAATTAGTTTTATCATGTCTCACTACACCTAAACTTGCGTTTGAGATTTACTACCATAACCTTAGTACCGTAACATATGAAGTAGCCTAGCCTAGTTGCGCGAACATTTCTTAGTTCTGTATTAGTTTTTGGTATAGCGATAAGAGGTAAGAGGCATATTTCATGTTGTGGGAAAAGAGATATCACGATAATCGACATATCATGACAGCACTAATTCTTTCTAATCTATCTTACTTGTAAAAATGCATTGTTACTAATTGTAAGATGAGAAAATCAAAAATATATGGCAAGCGAGACTTACTAACTTCTCATTTCTAGTTTGTTTATACGGTTGCATTTATCTTTTCTAGATAATACTAATGGAAAATCTACCTTAAAGGTACCTCTCTAAACTGCCTGAATATTTTGTCTTAAACATCAGTGTGATCCGTATTCCCTGGGGCTGAAATATTTTCTGACATATTTCATTGTAACTTCAAACAACAGCTACAGGATATCATCTTGAACTTTTACTGTGATCCTTTTAATCTCTGGGAGACAGGGATGTTTATTATACAGTAGATAGTATCATTACAACATTTCAGTGACATTAAATGACAAATATGATCTCACCCTTGTTTTCAAATTTTTGAAATGTTTCCCTTTCTTCATATACAAATGTACATGTAAGGTTAAGCAGGGAGTTGTCATTTAGAAATGACAACTACCTGTACCTGGGTTAAGCCACCAGGTGAACATGTACAGTATGTATAACAACCCTCATCAGATTGAAATTACGTGAGTGTAAGTTTCCTCTCCAGTTGTCTGTCGTCCAGAGAGGGTTTGACAACCATCATCACATTGAAATTACATGAAGCTAAGTTTCCTCTCCAGTTGTCGTCCAGAGAAGGTTTGGTTTGACAACCCTCATCAGATTGAAATTACGTGAAACGTAAGTTTCCTCTCCGGTTGTCGTCCAGAGACATGATGAAATAACCATCCTTATGAAGAATGGTCCATCAATCAATCATGGGTTTTGTACAAAGTCCTCCTAAGCATATAATGTACATTTTAATTTAGGCTCTGCCAAGGATTAATCTGATTCGTATCACTGAACAACAGTTATGTAGCAAGCTACATAAGATGAATGACCTATTGTGTACAGTGTAACAGTAGCTGGTTGCTAACAAGGTGAACTGTGGATAGACTATGAAGATGTTATCAGATAAGAAGGTATCAATTACCCCTATGTTGTGTATGGTGTAACAATAGCTGGATGCTAGTCAATAAGGTGTGAAGAGTCTCGCTGGTTGAATGGTGTGGATTACCCCTGATTTTGAGAAAATCGGGGGTGTCGGGTTGGAGGGGTCTAAGGGCCAAAAATTCTTAATGGAGGGTTTGACAACCCTTATCAGATTGAATTTACGTGAAGTGTAAGTTTCATCTCCAATTGTTGTCCAGAATGGTTTTAATTCTTGTCAGACTAAAATTGAGGGACTCTGCTCCTTTAAAGTCTACCTAATTATATCATTAAAGGAAACAATTTCTTCATATTTTGTTTCTTTTAAAGTCCTCTTTCACGAACTTGCTCAAACCCTGAACTAATCCTTTAGATATACCTGTATACAGGGAGCTGTAATTACCCCGGTTTATGACCCATGTTCGTAAATAATTCCTCAGAGTGACCTACAGTACAGTATATTGAAAGATCATAAAAATAGTAAGATCAGAATTTCAAGACTACTCTGGGTAAAAGCTTTGTAGTAATTTTGAATCTGATGAGATTTTTTGGACAATTTCTCACACAAAATTAGAGAGGTGTATCATCAACAGAGCATGGAAATAGGTGAACAAGCAGCTGGTATGTGGGAAATCTTCACACACCATACTAGCAAGATACCACCAATTTTCTTCAATGAATTTTACTACTCTCAAGTTCATGCTGTTTATGTTTGTTTGATGAGGGCTTAACGGCACCACAACAACGAGGGTCAAAATGTGCCTGAGAGGTTAGATCATTCTAGAGGTAGGAAGGAAAGAAAACAGGGGAGATTGACAGAAAAACCAGAACTAAAAGTCGGAAAGCTGGGATCGAGAGAGGAGGTGCATGGGTGAAAAAACAAAGTATAAGAGGGTGGGTGGGAGAGGAGAACTAAATATGGTTGTGAAGGGAAGCATGATGAAGAAGGAGATAATTTTATTCGGAGGGTTTTTCTGGAAGGTCTCGGCAATTGAGTTGTGGGGAGAGGGCCACTCTGGAAATTAAGGTTGTACATCAGATGGCAAACAAGGAGAACATAATGGACTGTCAGGGTGCAATGGCAATTGTTGCAGAGGGGTTGGGGGAAGCCAATAAGGAGGTGGGAGTGAGTGAGGTGGGAGTGAGTGAGGTGGGAGTGACCTATTCTAAGACGGGTAATATGAACATTGTCGACACGAGAGAAGTTGTTGATGGTAGGTTTGATCAAATGGTGGGCTGGATGATGTGGAGTTTGCCATCAATTTGTTGTTCCAGGTGTTGGTTTTACTGTTCTTGATAGTGCACCTGGCCTTGGCAAACTGTTTAAAACCACGGTCGCATCAGGTCACTAATATAGCTCTTATAGCTCTTTACCAAAATTTTCTAACAGACAGAATCATGAAGCAAGTCTACTATAGAAGAGTTAATTAAAAAAGTTAAATCCATCCAAGCCATTAATAAGCTAATAGGGCCGGTGTTAATCCCTGGTTTCCATGGCATAAGTAGATGAGAGCACATGACTTCCCCTGCAAGGGACGCCAGTTCATCATAGGTCAACTCCCAGCAGTGCTAGTACTAATTTTATAGCTGAGTGGACTGGAACTAGTAAAGTGTCATGCTCGAGGACACAATGCATCACCTGCGACGGGAATCAAACCCAATACCCTCAATATATGAGCAAGACTACTTAACCACTGCACCTCTAATGGCTCAAGACCATGTTAGCAGCTAGGTACACCAGCCTTTTATTGCAAGTGATCCAACAGCAGCGTGGATTAATTGGTCAAGTTTACTAATTCAAGTTTCTGAATTACATTACGCTGTTGGATTTGATTTCATAGCAAGCCATTATTTGTCCTTTAATTTATTGCATGATTGAAAGATTATACCAAGACAATTATCATCTACTGTATGCATCCCTTTAATTATGCATTACAGGTCAAAATAAAATACATATATGTTGACCAACCATACAATAAATGTACCGACCATAACACTTTTATTTCCATATTTAAACAAATATAAATGAAATAATTTTGTTGAAAGCAGCTCTCAACCGAAAACTTAGGGCGTTTTTTGGTGACAATTTGTGGCCATTCCTTTAACCATCTGTTTATTCATGGAATTAAAATGAAAGTTTGTTCAGTTGCTAAGTGCTCTCCAAAGTTCATTGATTGTGTATGTGTAACATCTGCATGTTAGGCCTTTGTACCAATAGAAGATAGCGACAAAATTATTGTTCCTACATGTATGTTAAACCAACATTAAGAAAATTTGGCCCTTAGACCCCTCCAACCCGACACCCCCGATTTTCTCAAAATCAGGGGTAACCCACACCATTCAACCCGAGAGACTCTTCACAATTCATTGACTAGCATCCAGGTATTGTTACACCATGCACAACAAAGGGGTAATGTATACCTTCTTAACTAACAACATTTTCATAGTCTATTCACAGTTTACTTGTTAGCAACCAGCTACTGTTACACTGTACAAAATAGGTTATTCATCTTGGGCTCAAGACACGTAACTGCTGTTCAGTGATGCAAATCAGATTAGTCCTTGGCGGAGCCTAAATAAAAAATATACATTATATGCTTGGGAGAACTTTGTGCAAAACCCATGAATGATTAACGGACCATTCCTCGTAAGGATGGTTATTTCATCATGAAGGAACCTTGGTTAAAGTTAAGGCTTGATATTTTTAGCCTATGAAGTAGTCTCAGCCTAGGAGGATGTGCCTAGTAATGCATGACTATGAGTATTGGACTGTAACGTTAGTGTACTAATAACCCAATTTTCGTCAAAAAATCATGTCCCTATGTTACATAAGTTTGCCTAACAACACTAGTAAGACTTAACGAATGAACTCATCACTGCATTATTATTACCAAATGACCATTGAAATGCGTTCCACCCATAAAAAGATGGCAACTTCAAGCAGTTTATTAGGTGACTACATTTTCAAGAAAAAACAGTAATGAAAACTTTATGCACATTTGTTAAGTCCTAACAACTGGCTGATTACGCTACACACCTAGGCCTATGTGCATGATCGGCATGGCACCGCAGCAAATCTATCAATACTAGACTGTATATGAATATTCAAATCCAAATAGGCTGTATGATTGTTTGTGTACATACAGTATATATAGCCTATACAAGACATGCACTGGATTATTTTAGAGATGTACCCCAAGAAAATATGCTTTCACTCTTCGGTCGAGTGCTTCTTTAAATAGGGGCTTAAATAAAATGTAATGCCACTTTAAATGAATCTGGAATATCTATTCTTTCATGTTGCCCCAAAAGTATAATCTGAAATTGAAAATTATTGTTACGATATCAAAGTAAATGTGTTTTTCAAATTTATTTTTCATGAAGTCTTTAAACAGGTAAGCTTTTAATAAGGAAAGTGGAATAATAAACTATTCTGAATTAATTTCTTTTTCTCTTCCTACCAACCCACATGTTTTGGGACAATATAAAATAAAAAACTATCCAGTATTTTATAACCTAACCAAAAACTTGTAAAAAAATATTGTTGCTAACTGATTGCCAATGATTTATGATATATCCTCAATTAAAAATTATGATTCCCGAATGGACTTTTGAAATAAACCAACTCATGTACAGTATTGAAAATCTACCTTTATGTTCAGCTGTTGGTAATAACTTCAAGGATTTTGAGCAGTTCAATATCAAACACTACATCCTTTTTGTGAAATTAAAACATTCAAGAAGAAATAAAAATAAAAATACATATATACGGGCATAAAGCTGTAATCTCACCAGACTTTAATAAGATACCTTACAGAAAAACTAGGTTGCCACAAGCTTCCAATAAGCAATCATTTTTAGCTTGCGCAAATTTGCTGCAACCTTGCAGAAAGCTACTATTTGGGACAAATGCAAACTTGTTAGCTTGCACAAGCTAGCAAAAACCTTTCCGCAAGGTTGCAAAAACTTTCTGCAAGCTTGCGTAAGCTAACCAATATTTTTTGCTGGCTTGTGCAAGCTAATGTTAGTTTGAGGCTAGCAAGCTTGCATTTGTCCCAAATACTAGCTTGCTGCAAGTTTGCCGCAGTGTTGCAACAAGCTTGCAGCAAGTTTGCACAAGCTAAAAATTGTTAGCTTGTCGCAAGCTTGCTGCAAGCTAGCTTTTTCTGTAAGTATACGCCAACTCTTTCAGGCGAAATTATTTTTCTTTTTTTTACATTCTTACATCAATGAAGATAGGCGGGTATACAGGAAGATGTCTGGATCTCTGCATTTTCCGCTTTATCAGCTCTCACACATGGAGCAATATAGTACCAGAGGAACTCACACTTGATTACTGGGGACAATACTAATATATCTATTGCAGCAGAAGTTACTCTCACTTATGACAACTTATATCGTCCACCATGCTGGAAAATAGAATACAAAAGAAAATATGCACAATACAGTATTTGACTGATCTGTTACCTCTGTGCTGATAAATGTGCCCTGGATAAACCAGCAAATACATTTAGAGATATTTGTAGAAATGGTAGCTGTCATCATCATGCTATATGATTAATTTCCAACAGATATCAATGACGCCTTTCACATCCAGCACATAATACATTATGTTACATGTACTTCCATTCAGTTCACAGCACTCACTATCCATATCCCACCATCACATCTAATTCTTTGATACAAAATATGGTGTGTACAAATTTAAAAAGTATAAAACAGGGTGGTTTAACAAAATGAACATCAATAAATATCATAGATATTAGGAACAAATTTGTGCAGGATCAAAGCAGTGAGTCTTGGGGCCCAGCTAAAATAGCAATATACATGTAGCCTACATTATCATATTTGGGATCCAGAGGCGGAGCCCCTGGAAGCTCTGCGATATGGGACATTTTGTAGCTCCAACATGTTCCATTTTGATAACATATTTTCTATTTTTATCACACTTTTTCCCATGCCATCCACTTTGCCAACCACTGGAGATGAAGAGTATGAAAAGTTCCATTTGTTCGTACGTTAGGTCTATTCGTATTATGCAAAACTATATAAAAGAACAGTGTACAGCATCGGTGGCGCGTACATGTATGTAATTGAATGGGAGACCAAATCACTAAGAAAAGCTAATGAATGATAATTAATTCAAGGAATACTCAAATAATATAGCAAAAATTGAAGAAAACAGGATAAACTAGGGTAAAAAGGCACATGGGGCCCATCAGTTTTGTTTTCACTCCTAATAAAAAATGGTAAGATGCATTGTTACATGAAATATATTTTTAATAATTACACTGTACATAAATCAATCGTTTAAGGATAGATAGCTGCTTTTGATTAAAATGAAGTGAAAAAAACTAGCCATCAAAACTGTAGCCTATGTCTCTTAAAAAGTCAATTTAAAATATGATGTTGAAGTTTTTATTATAATTAAGTTGATACATTTTAAAGAGACCTAATAACATAATGATTAATCATCAAAATGTTTAAATAGTTGTTTAATTTTTGTTATTTAATCATATTTGCATGTGCCTTTTTAATTACCTTAAGTAGATGAAGTGCCTTGGGGTAAAACAACCCAGTAATACACTTTACCACATGTTTATTTTGGCACATAAACAATCAAGCTAAAGATATATGTTGAACCTGGTGTTAAATCAAACAAAAGCCCTTACTGTATGCTATAGTCATGTGTGTAAGCAGAGTATTAGCTAAAACCATTAACATATACTTTCAGCATCACTTATATTTGAAACGACAAACTTTCAATTTTTAGACAAGTTTCCACTAGTCTGTATACAATAAGCGTAGTATACAACCTTGCACGTACATTATTTGCAACAATCTTGCACATGAACTATTATTTAATGAAAATCTTCAACTGCATTCCCTATTTAAAGGGCAAATTACTGTAGATCTCATCACAACAACGAAAATCCATGACATTCACCTTGTATGTGTGCCACTGCATCGGTCACACATATCCCAACCCCATAGTGTCAGCATGTTTGAACCAGCCGAGAAAGTGTAGAGTGAAATACTTCTGCAACGCTACAAGTGGACTTGAAAAGTATTGAGAAGCCAACCTATGCAACCCTGCTTAGCAAATTGTACACGAAAGCCTTCAAAATGAATATATGCTCTATCTTGAAGGCATTATCACAGGCCTATACTGAGTTTAAAGAGGAATCGTACACCTAGCCGCCTAGCTCTAGATTCATCTAGCTTTCATAGTGTTGATACAAATGATAATCTTTTAGTGTCAGGCTATGAATTCACACACCACTGCCTTCTCTTTAATACCCTACACCCCCTTTCTCTTTCTCCTTTTGAAAATAAGTGTACAACTAATATTATAAAATGTTCATTTAATAGTTCAAGTACTGTATATTAGAAATTAATATTATTTATTAGAAGTTCAAAAAATTTATTGAATTTTATTTGTAGTTAAAGAGTTCTACGATACGGCAAAATTTTGATAAACAACTAAAAAAAGCAGATTGAATATTTCACAGAAAATACAGAACAAATATAATGTTTCACCTTTTACTAGTTAAAAGGTTTCCCTACAAAGATTTATCACATCTTATTTGTATAGTTACATTCGTAGTACATTTTTTAAAGTGTTATTTATTCAATTTTGTGGTTTGTAAGACATGATATGGCATTCAGTATTTAAACTACAAAAAATATGATTATACCCCTTAGCCAAAATGTGGTGTAGCCATCTTTAAAAAGAATAATTGGGCTGGCCATTTTACCCCAAGACCAGGGGAAAAAGGCTTTCTCAACTTTGTTTCAAATGGGGGCATCTGCCCCCAAATCATTATGATGGTACCAAAATTTTATATGGTCATAATAGAGAATATATGTAATGCTTAAAACCACATACTGATTTCCTTGTATCAAACAAATGTTATGAGATACTTTAGACTAACTGGAAAAGTGGGCTGTTTTACCCTAGTTTACCCCAGTTTACCCTATTGTCCTGATTTCAAACATGTATAATACGCATACAAATCCATGGCCTACCTAAGGACCTTTTGTAAACCTGGCTTAGCAAACCTTTATTATGGATTTTTTTTTTAAAGGGGGAGCCATGGCCCCCCCAAAAATCATGCCTGGATCCACTTAATTGTATCAGGGGTGTAGCCAGCCATTTTTATTGGGAGGGTTGTATGAAAACAAAAATACGGATGGTGTAATCCAACACTAGAGTCAAAAATAGCTGTCTTTAAACTGTTCAGAGGACTTAATTGACTGAAGTCAAAATCTGGAACTTTTAGAAAAATGTTTAGACGTTTTTGAACACAATTTTTGGACCTTTTACCTTTTGGGAAACCGTTGGGAGTCGAACAACCTGGCGGACCCAACCTGGATACACCATGATAATAATAGTTTAGTTCATAGTTATGAATAGGACAATTAAGATTTTTTTCAGTTCATTTTGAGCTGCTGGCTGCAGGGGTTTGATAATTTCTTACCATTTTCAGTATTAAACAATTTGGACCACATGATGGTGCACATAAGTGAGGGTACACTCAAACCAGACAAGTCATGTTCAAACTGTTTCTGTGAATGGACTGGCACATATTTGCTTTATTCAAGAAGGTTATGATCTCATTAAAACTTCAAGAGGGGTGGAGGGGAGCTTTGCTGCACTTGTATGGCATACGTACATGTAGTACCTACTGTACATCCAGGAATAAAGGTACAAAGCACTTTTTGACAATTTGAAAGGTAGAACATATTCACTATTAAATGTAAAAGAAGAGTGGCAGCAGAATATTGGATATGCCTTTACTAAAAATCAAACTTTGGTACATGATTTTGTTTCTCTATACTGCATATCACTACTATATAACAAAGGCGTAAAAGGGCGTAGACTTGGTAAATCATTTTCAATTTGATTTTTTAATGAGCTCTGATATTTGATTACATCTTTTTGGTAATGGTGATACATTATTGCTTCTTAGGAAAATGATAAAGGTTACCATGGCAACAGGTTGTTTGAAGTAACAATTTTCAATCTAATTTCATATGTATTTGCTAAGTAAATTTCACACTATTCAATTCCTCCCACCTCCTACTTGATTAGCTTTCCTTCTAGAGATCAAATTTGCAATCTGCAAATTGGATTCAGTACACAAATGCATGTCCCAGATAAATTTCATCTTATTGTGGGAAGGTACAATTTTTACTCCAGCATAATTGTAATATAACTGATGGTGCATGGCTTGCATTTGACATTTGTGTAGTGGAAGGTCATCCAAAACTCTTAAAAATGTTTTATTCTGAATTATACTACATATATATGTGCCGCCCGAGCATAGTACCTTTTTTGCATTATTTTCGAATAACAGGTCCCCAAAAATGTTGGGGTTTTTTTCATGTTAATTTTGTACTCCTGGTCCATTATTACAATATTTCTTTAATTTTTATTTTATTTCATAATCTTTACACATTGTGTGGCTGGTAGCCACAATTACTAATTTTTCATTAAAAAATGTTCTATAACATAGAAAGTTACGTTTTATACTATTGATTCAAAAATATATTGTAATGAAAAAAATATATTGAACAAACATAATGTGCTACATGCGTCCAAGAAGTACAATAAAAAATAACTTTTAAATGTGATTATCTCAGAATGACATTTTTGTACATAGCACAACGTTACTTTCCTGCGGTGCTAGCAGTCTTGACAAAACTTCTGAAGAAATATGTTTAATAATATTCATTAATTATTAATATACAACTATCATTATACAGTAGCAACTTGTGGGCTAGTACTGTATGTACAGTAGCAACTAATAATTGAGAATACGCTATGATCCAATATTATAAAACATATTAATAATTTTAAATATTATACTATAATATTCTTAAATCTAAATTTGGGACATCAGAAAGAGAAAACCTATTAATGATTGTTTTTCCATCCTTCACCAATGTTTCTGGGAGGAGTTGGGATAGTAACATCAAGAGGTTTTGAATCACCATCATAATAACCTCAATCAACATTTTGCAGGAAAGAACAAGTTGATTGTTTTCCGTGACTGTATTTGGGACAAAATTTTAAATAATCACACTAAAGATTTTGAGCAGTGTTCTTTTTCATGCATCACACCTTTTGCATATACAGTAGGCCTATAGGCCCACATACAGTAAGTATATTCAATTTGAATTAGCTATACTGATACTACATGTACTTTTATCATAATCTTAAAACTAAATCTCTTCATAATTTAAAGTTCTTCCTGGTGAATACAAAATCTCTTTCTGTCTATGTATGCTGTGCCTTTAACCAGTTAACACACTAATTCTTAACACTCTTTCAAATTGTATGTGCATAATAGAAAAGAAGCTTTCTCAATCAAAATGAATCCTCGGCAAACTGTCAGAAACTTCCCAAGAAGGCTGTCATATTCCAACCTCAACATTTTTCTTGACAGCGTGACAAGCAAAGCCCTGCTTCTTAACCCTTAAGGCCGTAAGAAATCGAAAGCGGCGCAGCGAGCAATTTTGTAGATAATCATTTAGGAATCAAATATTAAAAGATGTTTTGACTTTTTGCTTAAACACGATGGAAGTTTACAATTGAGGCTTTCTGATGATACTAGAAAAATTGTTAGAAATGCTTTTTTTGTTCAAACTGTGGTGAAATTCGCTTAAGTGGGCGCGATTTTCTGTTGCAAAACAAATTTTGCTTTAAAGGGCATAGAAAGGCCCTTTCAATCGATTTTCAGTTATCATCTGAATAGCCATGCGATGATGATGCTTCTCTGAAAACAAGGTCAAAATGTTTTATTTCCTTTGTTATATTCAATTTTGTTTAAAAAATCACTCGCCGTGTCGCGTTCGGTGTTTAACGGCCTTTACTCTACCACTCTGCGATATTATCACCACTTTGGGTGCCCCATCTTTGACTCAGTCTCCCAAGCATGTTTGCAGAAAAGTGCTAGTAGAGTAAGGTTCAATACATCAAATTTACAGAATGTTTATGAAATACTGTATGGGAAGTAAATTTAAAAGGAAAAAAGTAATCTCATAATTACTTTCAATTGTAAATAATTCTTCCCCAAATCACAAATTCACTTTATCTTTTAATTCTGTTGGTGCCTTTTTCTGTAATCTTGATTGATATTGAAAGGACAATTCATGGGAAATAAATTATTTCATGTAGAGCTGCACATCAATCAATAGGACTTATCAGTGAGAAGACAGAAAATGTAAACATTATAAGATAGGCAGGGAAACCTATAGATGACAGACAGTTTAAAAGATTAAAAAACCTCACTTACTTTCTGGTAGTGAATAAGACCAGGAAACATTCATGATTGCCTTTACTTAGCCCTGTCCTCAATAAATATCATCTTACAGTATGCCATGTATTTTCAAACCCCATGGTGTAACTCTAACTAAAAATACAGAACACCTTGATGAAAAATGGGGGCATGGCTATGGTTGCAAAGTTTACAAAGAGTACACACTACAATGTGAACTAAACTAATTAAACTTCTCTAAGGTATCTCTGCATTTATTACCTTATCCCAGGGAGGGGAGGAAGTTGTCACCCTTATTGTTGGTAGACAAATATTGACTTGACAGAAATTCAATTTTTTAACCAACTATACAGTATTGCCCATTCCAAACTAACTCTGTCCCAGATTTCCTGGTTTTGATGCTCATATAGCTCCAATTAATACATAGCTGTCATCAATGACTGAATTTACATGTAAAGAACAAAATTTATTTAAGATGTACCTAATCTAAATCAAATAAAAAAACTTAACACACAAACCAGACATACTGAAACTTTAAATGATTCCATGAAACAAATCACTAATAACAAAATGCTGTACACCATGACAGAATATGAAGGCTTCTGTGACACAAAAGTTTGAAAAAGGTTTCCTATTTCTTTTATACTACAAACTGGGGTAAGCCCCATTAGTAGTGTAACGTGTCCCCTCAATTAAAACTAGAACAGTAAATACCGTCATGGTTCACATGCCCATGCAAATTCACACCCCTATCATATAATCCGGCCAATGATAAAAATGGCATCTCACACTAAGTCCCATATGGCATCCCATGTTCTACATTGTATTCCATCCCATATCCCACATAACATTCCATCCCATCCTTTCTACCACATGGCATTCCACCATATCTCCTACATAACATTCTACCATATCTCCCACATGGCATTCCACCATATGTCCCATAAGGCATTCCACCATATGTCCCACATGGCATCCTATCCAATGGCCCACATGGCATCCCACCCTATGCCCCACATGGATCCCATTCCATGTCCCAAATGGCATCCCACCCCATGTACCACATAACATTCCATCCCATCCCTTGTCCAACATGGCATTCCACCATATCTCCCACATGGCATATTCCACCATACAGTAAGTATGTCCCACATGCATGGCATTTCACCATATGTCCCACATTGGCATCCCACCCTATGACCCACATGGCATCCCACCCTATGTCCCACATGGATCCCATCCCATGTCCCACATTAATCCAACCATATGTCCCATATGATATCCCTCCTTATGTCCCACATGACATCCCTCCCTATGTCCCACATGGCATCCCTCTGTGTCCCACATGGCATCCCTCCCTATGCCCCCCATGTCATCCCACCTGATATTCCTGCATCAGTGGCTTCCCACCTGATGTCCCACATGGCATCCCATCTTATGTCCCACATTGGATCCCACCATATTTTCCACATGGATCCCATCCTACTTTATGTCCCATATGGCTTCACATCCCATGTCCCCATGGCCTCCTACCCTATATCTCACATAGCCTCCTACCCTATGTCCCACATGACATCCCTCCCTATGTCCCCCATGTCATCCCACCTTATATTCCTGCATCAGTGGCTTCCCACCATATATCCCAAATGGCATCCCACCCTGTTCCACATGGCATCCCACCCTGTTCCACATGGCATCCCACCCTGTTCCACATGGCATCCCACCCCACGTCCCACATGGCATAGGCGCCATAAGAAGTCTTGTCCTAGCTATTACAGTCCCTGATTAAGCACACTCTGTATGAAAGCCTGTCAGTCCATAGAATACTTATATGCAAATTACTTGTTGAATAAGGAATAAAAGGCAGAGTGAGTCAAATAATCATGCCTTGGTGCATACTACATGGTATATATTCTACCCTATGTCCTACATGACCTCCATCCATGTCTCATATGATATCCCTCCCTATGTGAATATGCAGTCACACATCCTGTCACACTCCCAGACTGAGCATACTAAAGTAAAAATTGTCTTGTCAGTTCATATACTGTAGCAACTTTATGCAAATTAACACAATAATAAAGGAGGAGTTTAATAATCATGACTGATACATTGGTGTTTTGAAAAAGTTAAAGGGTTTTAAACCTCCAGTATTATAAGAGACACTTAAAGATCTCTGAAGAATTTTGGGAAATTATATCATCTTTCAGTTATTTTTGAAGGAAATATTAAATGTTTTGTAGACTTTTTAAGGAAGCATTCTTTAACCTGTCTTAAGAGTCTCTGAAAAACTTTAACATTTAGTAAGGAAATTCCAGTCTTCCATGAGGATATCTGAAAAAACTTTTAACTTTTTCTTAGGAATTCTCAAAAAACTGTTAACATTTCTGAGGAAATCTCAGGCAAAACTGTGGACAGCCGGATGGACAAAATCGCCCTTACATAGGTTCGCATTATGCTTTGCATGCTCACCAAAAATCAAGTGTTTTATCCCCTCCCCTTCCCAAATCATAAGAATTTTTAGATATTCCAATGAAAACTCTTACACGTGGTAAAACACACATGCATGCATGATACATGTAATGCATACACACATGTTTATATATATTTTTCAATTTAATAGAAAAGCTTGTTGGAAGTATTAGGTGTTGTAATCATGCTACGTCACGGAAGAACACGAAACACTGACAAAAAGTATTCATATTCTTAAGGTTATTATTTTGTGTGAGGGTGAAGAAAAAAAACTTATCAAAAATTGGGCATTTTTGGTATCCAATTGGTTGTTAATATAAAGTGTGGTTTTTCCTAAAATCAAATTCACACGCCCCTATGTGATACTACAGCACAAAGTAACATTTGACTGGGCACATTTCCAGTGTGGAACCAGTGTCCCGACTTGTTTCAATTAATACCAAGTCATAAATGCAACTAGAGGCGCAATGGCTCAATGGTTACGGAGTCATGCTCATATTCAAAAGGTACCGGGTTCGATTCCCGTCATGAGCGTTGCATTGTGTCCTTGAGCAAGACACTTTACTTGCTTCAGTCCACTCAGCTGTAAAATGTGTACCAGCACTGCTGGGAAGTTAATCTGTAATGGACTGGCATCCTGTCCAGGTGGAGTCATGTACTCTAATTTGCTTGCGCCAATGAAACCGGGGATAAGCAGCGGCTAAATGAGCCGAATGGCTCTGATAGATTTAGCTAGCTTAGCATAAATGTCTCTCAAGTCCTAAGTAGGTACTTATCATATTAAGGTTGTACAGTTAAAAATAGATTGGGCAGGTGTGAGGAAGGGGGTATAATTCAATCCAACAGGGAACATTTTAAAACCTTATGATATTGTCAATTTGGGGCTTCAATTAACGCCTAATGCAGATTGTGTGACACAAGAAGCCATTGCTGATGAGATAACACAACTTCACTCTGAGGTATGCAGTTTAACCAGACAAGTTGCTGCACTTTCAACACAAGTTGCAAACAACAATTTTTCCCGTACTCGGAGCAACTTATCAAGCAGAACTGCTTATCAAAGCTTATAGCCCAACCAAAATGGAAACAACCCCAACTAAGGTCAATGTTGGTATCATCAAACTTATAGATTTAAATGCATGCAAAAATGTAGGACCCCATGCAACTTTCCTGGCTTTGAACAGGAAAACTACCCGGCCAGCGAACAAGGGTGGCAAAATCATCTGCCCAAACCTCTTGTCGCCTTTTCTACTTCACAGATCAGAATTCCAAGATTAGATTCCTGAAAGATACTGGAGAAGGTGTCAGTGTTATTCCCCCCTTCAGTGTACAATCGGAAACGACCATCGCAACAAGCAATCAACAAAATGAAGATACCTACATTTTGGTTGACACTTACCTTGGGACTCAGGCACATGTGTTTATGGGTCTTTGTAATCGCTAATGTGCCAACACCCATACTTGGTGCTGATTGTTTGTGTCGTTTCGGTCTTCTGGTCGATGTTCAACATTGTACCCTTATTGATTCAACAAACAACCTGAGTGTAAACGGAATCGAACCCAAGGATGTATCTTTAAGTTCGCCTTGGTAAATAACAACTCCAAAATCCAGGAGCTGCTCAAAGAATTTCCTGACATCACATGCCCTTGCTTTACTCAGAAAACGGTAAAACACAACGCTACACACCATATCCACCACAAAAAGGCTCCCCGGTATGGCACGACCATGTAGGTTGCCAGACAATAGGTAAAATATAACATGTGCAGAATTGGAGCACATGCTTGAGCTAGGCATAGTACAGCCATCCAAGTATGTGGTCTTTGTCTCTTCACATGGTTCCCAAAAGTACCGTCCCAGGAGATTGGCAACCATACGGACACTATGGAGCCTTAAACAATGTTACCATTCCAGACCGATATTCCATACCACATATACAAGATTTTTCAACCAGTCTTCATGGAAAACAAGTCTTTTTAAAAAATTGACTTAGTGAAAGCTTACCATGATGCAATATAAGCACTGGAAATCTATGTCTTTTTGTGCCTACGAAACTTCGACCTGCCATTTTCAACTCATCCCTGCCCAGTGTCAAAGCAACATTGAAGTTGGTTGATGGATCCTAGTAAATGGCAGGAGAAACTTCATCTTCTTTTACTTGGCATTCATACATCAATAAAGTCATCAATTGGTTGTTCTGCAGCAGAACTGATTTATGGCACCATATTGCGTCTCCCAGGGCAATTTGTTCATCCTCGCCTCAACCAGGTTCAACTGACCCGAACAACTATGACAGCTGACTTTGTCTGCACATCTATGACCGTCCTTGCCGCTTCCATCCGCCTGTACAACACATGTGTGTCCGATGACTTGCAGACTTGCTCTCATGCTTTCCTTCCCTGTGATGCAGTTCGTCAACCTTTATTATGTCCACCTTACAGTGGACCCTTTCCTGTCGTTAGTTGGACTGATAAATACTCCGTCATCAATCTCTGTGGAAAGACCGATTCCATTTGTGTCCATCACTTAAAACCGGCTTATCTTGACAACGATTTCGCCAAGTCAGCATCAACACATGACCCTCCTTCCATTTTGACAATGCTGTTAGACCATGAAAGTGACACACCAAAGCAATACAGTTTATCTAAAACTGGAAAACGGAGTGCAAATACTAGTGACAATGGAGCATCTTTACAAAACATAAATTGCATTTCTTACACATAGAAATAAATAAACAAGGTAAAAGAAAAAGCACTTACTTCCATCATCTCTGTCCAAGTTCAGAAGGCCTAGCGTATAGTATGTAACATTTCTATAATAACACTGGGCTATCTCAGACAAGTTATGGAGACCATGAGCCGCAAGAAATTTCGGAAAGAAAACTTCAAAGTATGAAGCATTGTAGGCCGTATCTGTACTACCAGCCATTCTTGTAAAACTTATCAGGGAGACGTCAGTTGAACCATTAAATATCGCATCAGTAGCATCTGTGGAGAGAAGAAAATTGTTTCAAATGAAACACTTGATTTCAACAAATTAAAGGTCTATGGACGTCTTGAAGAAAACAATAGAATAGTCTAGACTTTCGTCAGATTTGAATTTCAGCTCTTTTAGTTTCTGGGTAACGGTTGTCTCAAAGTCACTGAGGAATTTTCAGAAGAAAACAAATTTGTGATGTATGACTGGGCAGATAGTTTATGTAATTCTAAAAATTTAATTCTTAAAATCTAGTCACTGAAAATAATGAGAAGGTTTATTCCTGCTAAAATTTGATACTGTAGGTGTTCATGATAGACAATTCAAACAAAAATGATTTACAAAAGAAAACATCAGTTTTACTAGTTATCCATCACTAGTCTCCCATCACCAGTCATCCATCACCAGTCATCCATCACTAGTCTCCCATCAACAGTCATCCATCACCAATGCATCAAAGTATTATTTCCTTCCCTTTTATTATTTTACAATACAATATCAGCTATTTTTAGACTTAGGCATCCATTGTCATGTCAGAGCCTTTAATATACACAGTCATCTTAAGCTTACTTTCTATAAAAGAAAAAGCACTTGTAACTAAACAAATGTTACTAAACATACCATAATTTTAGTATAGACAATTAATTAACAACCACTAGAGTGAAAATTACCTCTTTTATGGCATCTCATTCACAAGGTTATCAGAAATGACAAACTTGAAAAAATAAGGAATAATTCTTACAAAGAAAGGTATACAATTTATCTTCAGCTGAATCCATATTGAATTGTATAGCTACAGTAGTCTATAACATCAGTTATTGGTTATTCTTGGAAGATTTTACGTTCTTACATGTAACCTTAAAAACTGCCAGCTGGAAAAGTGTAGCACTGTATGAGATTTGCTGGCATACACACATACACTGTACTTCAAAGTATTGTAATGAATCAAATCTTTAATTCCAGTTTCACCACAATATTATCAATACATATTTTAACAGGATGTTTACAAAGAACAAAAAAAAAATGCATATCAATTCAAAATAATTAGAAATTATATAAACCAAATTGTATTCTACTCCTTAATATCTTGTGAATTATCAATATATGGCATCACAATGCCTATTTCCTAAAACAAGTTTAAAAAGCTGTTTAAAAAAAATGATTATTGAAATTGATCATCCATATGTGATGACTTTTGGCCATTTGTATGAATAACAAATATTTCATAATTGCCTGTGACTTACAGGTGTCAATTTCACCCTCATTAATTATTCAGTGTGGTGAACTATAGCATGGAAATGGAATTCAAGATATGTCAAGACTATTCTTTATGAAGAATTTAACTGCACACTTTTAATATTGCAACAATCAAAGTTTAATGGTGGCCATGTTTTTAATGTTTCAAAAAATAAAAATCCAATCTTTTCTGCAACCAGGTCAGAAACTGGGAAGCCATATCAGAAGAGATCACTAATTCTCAGGAAATTTCTTTTCTGATATAACCTTTTGTATAAAATTCCCATGTCTATCACTATGAATTAATTGCTTCTGGGCTGACAGCATTTCTGACAATATTTCACATCAGGGGGCTATATTGAAGCAACAGATCTATGATCTTAATCTGTTAGAGGTACTATATAGTGACAACAGGTGAAGCTATATCAATAAAACACTTCCTCGAGCCAATATATTGTTCAGCTTGTCTGAACAGGGAGTGAAAACTCTCTGGTCTCAACGGGGAACTTCCCTGCTTGGAAACAATGTGAATGGAGTAAGAGACCATTGTACAGTAGCTACTGTATACATGTGGTTAATCAGGGAAGTGCCATGAGTTTAATTCGAGATAAAATTAAGGGGGAACGGATATTTTTTAATCAGGGACATGTTATGCACTTCCCATCCAGGAAGTTAAAGGATTAGTTCAGTGGTCCACCAAGTTCATCGTATACGAAAGATGACTTTAAAAGAAACAAAATGATGAAGAAAACGATTTAAAAACTTGTATTCTTTTAAGGAGAAATTTATCTTTAATATTTCTGTATCATGTGTGTAGAACCGCCTGAAATCAGACCAGTTGTGACATCTCAGCATCAGATTCTTACAAGTAAGTGATTGTACAATCACCTATAATTTCATAAGTTGTTCAAAATGCTTGAGATTAATAAAGCTGTCAAGTTGTAAACACAAATTACACAAGGTGTCCACAGACCTGTAAAGGTACTGTACATATACAAGACAGGGAAATATCAGCTACATTGTTAATATAAAATCTAAAACGAAAAATTCAGTCAAAATATCTTTTTCATTGTCATTATTCATCATATGCAGCTTTATGTAAATCTAATGCATGAATATGAATGAAGAAGATGTTTTAAGGAGATGAGTTGATTCCATCAAAATTGTTTAAATTGAGATTTCAACTACAGTACATGTATACTTTGAGATGTGGAAAATATTTGAAATATTTCACCAAGAACTGATCCCAAGAATCAAATGACCATGCACCAAAAATTGCATACATGCTGATAACTTTCCTTAGATATAGAACTTGAAAGCATGTTATTTCAATACTTTGTCTACTTTTAGGAATTTAATAACCTGTTGCATTGTTTGTAAACAGAAAACTTTTTGTAGCTGTCCATAATAACCAATTAGTTACTTGTGATTGGGGCTGCGACAACCAACCGTGAAAAGTGGGCTATAGATTTGTTGAAACAAGTATTTAAAAACTTAAAAAACATTTACAATCCATGAGTTAATTACATTGTTTACTGAGGGAAAGATTCTCTTCATGTGAAACCACACATCAATGATATAAACCTGATTTACTATTCACATCATTGATTGAGTTTGATAAGGCATGAAAAACGTTTCCTGTTTTTGAATGTTAGCTGTGACAACATTTACAAATGAGGGAAGTTTACTTGGATAAACACATGTGATGCCTGATGACAGGAATGGGGCCTACTAACACCATAGGGGTACATACATGTACATTGTCTGACTTGAAATTGTTGACATATTGGAAAGATTTGTACAACAAAATTATGTTGAAAATTGTACGTGCCTATATATGCTCAATTAAACATATGTATTTTTCATGAGTCATGACTGGAACACCATTATCAACAATTATTGTTAGTGGGAGCATTGTAAATAAGGTAACAATGTGCCAAAAAATAGGGGGTTCTTTTTTTGCAAATATTTTCACTTTTTAGGATACCTTTCCTACAGCTGTTTGTTACAATTATATGTTAAGTATGAGATACTCACCCACAGAAAGCATAAGACACAAGTAAATGTTAGTGGGATAAACACTTTGAGCTGCAATCTAATTAGTAGCATTAATGGTAGTCAGTAGGCCCCTACCCTTCTATTGCAAGAGAGAAGTGTTATTCTTTTACCACTTCTGAATAGTATGTCCCTCAATTTTTTGCTAGCCTAATTAGTTCTCTTTAAAGTCAAAAGAAATACTTCAGTTCTTCTGTGCTCAAGGACGTATTTTATTAAACTTTATATGAAAGTTATGAGAACTTTAAAACAAAAATTGTGAAAAAACTACAGTACTTCAATATCTTAATTCTGTTAACAAGTTTCAAAGTCTCATCTCATTTATATACAAATGACTGGTATGAAATTCCTACTGTAGAAGTTTAAGTTAGCAACTTGGCAACCTCACCCACACTTTCTCAACTATTGTTAGTGTATTTCATCGATGTATTTATCTAAAGTTCTTATCTTATTTTTTTTTCTTTTAAAAAGTACTGAATATCATAGTTACACTGTACTTTATACTAGATTCTGTTTTACTACTTTTCCTGACATCACGGTTATTCTTAATCCACAACATCTCAAGAAAACATACAGGAAAACACAACAGACCATGAGGGATCTGAGGATGCAGAGCACCAACAAATCCACAGTAGACTTTCAATACCAGTCATTTCTAAAAGAATGAAACATGAATATCTCCTTGGCGGAATAAGATACATGCAAAAAGTTTCTTCACCATTTTACTTCTGTAAAAAGTCCTTCGAATTTTCTTCAACAACATCTAATTCTGACAATTGCAGAAACAAATAAGTGATCAGATAACCTTCAGGAAAAAAACATTAGCATTTTGGTGGTCATAAATATTTAAAAGCTGATAGTGGAATCTCAAATATTGTATTTGTCTCGCACAAACATGTTTTAGTATAGTTTCCTCCAATATACATACAGTATATCACAAATCTGAATTTCAAATGCACTAACAAATGCAGGGAATGAGATGTAACATAATGATTCTCTGATGCCATCATGTAAATTTTACTTACATAAATACTGCCTCGAGCCTACTGTACATGAGCTCTTGCGAATGGATTATGCAACTTTGCACTACATGGTCTTTCTTTTTATCAAAGTCATCAAAAGGAAACACATTCCTCGAATTAGTAAAAAAAAGTAACTTATTTTGATCATTTCTGGTGACATATTGCTGCTACTTTATACTGCCATTGATTTTAAATACTGCCATTGATTTTAAATTACCGTATTCAACATCTTAAGCACCTGGGATGCTTACGAAAATACAATTGCACCAATTTTTAGGATCAAAGTTCTTCCTAATAAGCGCCCATGCTCAGGGGCCGCATACAGTGTGAACTCC
Source organism: Chiridota heheva (assembly GCA_020152595.1). Taxonomy (NCBI): domain Eukaryota; kingdom Metazoa; phylum Echinodermata; class Holothuroidea; order Apodida; family Chiridotidae; genus Chiridota; species Chiridota heheva. The sequence goes on along the minus strand of JAIGNY010002796.1, from coordinate 2,264,682 downwards.
CCTGAACATGTCATACAGTACGTTGAACTGGTTATATACTAGCCCCACAATAACCAACACAAAAACATGAGTGTCACACACAAAATCATAAACAAAGAAAGTAACAAACCTTGAGTATTTTTAGTCTTCAAAATAATCAAATGAATTGTTACCAGGCAAAACACTGTTGGGTGGGCGCTAGCTAGTCGCTAGTTGACATGATCACTAACACAAAAGCACTCCTACAGTACAGTGGTGACAAAAGAACTTGAAAATTAAAACCGACGCCCTTAACATTTGCCTAATGTAATCATATGGGCATAAACCTTAAAAACTTATTTCAACTTATGTTTCGGTTGATTTCCCAAATTCTTTGTATAAAAGAGTAAAGTGGTCAATTCTATGGAAGAAATTCAGTGTCTTGTGCACATAAAGATAGCAATAAAACTAATATTGCAAACGTGTGCACACAACTTGCAAAAGGGAGAAGCCAAAACATGCGCAGATACAACGATAATCTCACCATGTGGTAGAGTAAGGGTTAAGCACAGGCTGATTATTGAAGGGTCCTGGGTCTTCCGAGCAGCATAGCCGGGCTCATTCCGCTTTAGTGACCTGGTGGGCCGTCCACCAGGAACATGCTGCATATATTTTTGAGTTAGCAAACTTGCCGCAGGTTGATTAACTCTTACTCTATCTGCACTTTTTTGATGACACGCTCGGGAGGCAGAGTCAAAGATAGGGCACCCAAAACGGCGATAATATCGCAACATAGTAGAGTAGGGGTTAGGTGTGTAAATGGATTATGTATGTAATCGTTGATACTCTAAATCAGAAATTCAGAGCAAAGGAGCTTGAGTATGAAGATTGGTACTAGGTGGGTGCTAGTAGGGGCGCTTAATACGTCGAATACGGTATCTGTATTTGAATATTTTTCAAATATGTGATACATGTTTAACTTCATTACAAAGGATTAGTACAGGGGTAAAGCAAGTATCTTGAATGAAAGAGTACTTCAATTAACAAAATGAAAACTACTTTATTATCATATTCCGTTAAGGTGGTATTCAAGTTTTAAGCTCAGTCTTATCTACATCACATGACTGGTGGAGAAAGTCTACTATGGAATGTTGTTGCCATCATCCTCACATTCTAATGACAGTTAATGTATTTTAATGAAAATTAATTCAGTAGTTTTACTGTTTGAATTATTGAAATTTATCAAAATTTGTGTTGCATGAATGGGAAGGTCCAAATTAATTATTCTCTTCGTGATATCAGTCTCTGAAAATTAAGGAAAATGTTTTTTCACTTAAATTTTGCGTGGGGCACATGTTTAGGATTGTCAAAATAGTGACATGATTAAAAACAATGGAATTAACATACTAAAAAAAAAAAGGTTGCCCAGTAAAAACAATTACACAAATCTCAGTGAACTGAACTGTTTTACTGACATATGAGAATTCAATACTGCATAAAGGTCAGCTTTTAACTGAATAAAAATTGTTATTCTTGCTTTTGTTGTTTTATTAATATTTTGCAATTTAGCTATACTTCACACTTTCTGTCTATACATCTTAAAAATTGTATCCTGTGATTTTTTGTGAAATTTTCTGTTAAACGTCTTGACCCAGTTAAGTGCTTGATTAATGAACGGGAAAATTACCACTGATTCAGCTCTAATGTGTTCACTCAGGCATGCAATGTTCATTCAAACTTAGTACAGTAATATCCAGCCGGAGGACTTAGTTATAGCATGGAGCTACTTCCATGGTTAGAGGGGTTCAGCCAAATTACTGATTTGCAAGTGGTGAGTTGTATGACCAGCGGCAACAAGTTAGGGTACTGTTGAAATCAATTTCTTTGTGATCTTAGCTATCACAGTTGATCACACGAATGTGTTTCTATAGCTTCCCATGTGAGGCATGCGTTACATCTGACAGTTTACAGACAACCGTTAATTTTGACTAAATCACACTTTTCTAAAATAGACATTCATAAAAGCACATTCAGTGAACTTCTGAAAGTGAAATATTTGAAGGAATATTCCTGCTTGAGACATATCTCTTTACATTAACTGATGATAAGAGTTCCAGCAAAAAGTACTACTGTTTTGTACTGACCCCTACAAATATTTCCACATTATCCAAAAAGACAAAACATTATTGGTGAACGACAAACTGCAATCATCCTGTGACAGGAAATTTAAAGGTCTATGGACATCTAAAGTTAAATAGCCTATTAGGATGAATTTGAAATGGAGTACAATCGTCCTGGAGAATAGTCATTGAATTTGGAAACGGCTCAATTATAGTTTCAGTGTTTCCTTTAAAAATGTCTCTTGCAGCTAATTATTGATGGGAGTACAGGGTGGGATATGTCATTTGTGTACATGTACTGTATATGTATATGCAGTGTGGTTTTAACTTCTAGACAATCACAATCTTGCAATTTTTCTGCCAAATTTATAACATGCATTTACACTGGGAGTTTTATGGTTAGGTTCAGTGGTCAAGCATGTCCTTCTTACATGAAAGAGGACTTAAAAAAAAACACAATGGTGAAGAAAGCATTCAAATATCTTATTCCGTTAAGGAGATATTCAAGTTTAAAGCTCTGTATTATCTGTGTAGAAATGACTGGTGTGGTAAGTCTACAATGGAAAGTTGGTGTCCTCATCCTCACATTCTTAATAATTGGTAATGTATTTTAAAGAAAGTTTATTTAAATTTTGTACTAATTAAATTATTTTTCCTCAAATTTTCTTTAGGTAATGTATGATAAATACCTTTATTAAATTCAGTTTTACTACTTTTCTGACATATCCCATGGTTTTTAGGCCTCAAAATCACAGGACAAATTATGATAAAATACATCCTGACTTGGAGGAATCTGAGCCTATGACATCATAATCAGTCTGATTTCAGTCGTTTTTACACAAATGATACCAAACTTTAAACTTCAATATCTCCTTAACGGAATAAGATATTTGAATGATTTCTTCACCATTTTGTTTCTTTTGAAGTCCTCTTTCATATAAGATGGACATGCTTGACCACTGAACTACTCCTTTAAAATAAACTTCAATTTAGTTCACAATAATCTTACGTATGTTCCTTCAGGTACAATAATACTGTACTTGTACTTGTAGGACAGAACAACCATAAACAATATCGTAATTAACTTTGTATTAAACTATGCTTTGTACAAAACCTAATTTAAATACTGGACAATTGATTCATATGGACTATGAAAATGAATGCTATATTACACACATATCAATTAACATATGGCCATAAACAGAAATGCCCATATGGACCAAAATAAATATGAAAATCAAATTTATTTCTGGCTTTAATTAATATCATTTTATACAAAAATCCAATTATATACTATAGAACTTTTGTATCTTTATATAGTCATATCAAATTTCATACTGGTAAACTTTATATGCATATCTATCTTTATCAAACTTTATTGTACATATGGCCGAATCATAACATGATATATGTCTAGAATTGATGGCCTCATGATAATTTTTATCTACACTGTACAGTACATGTACAGTACATGTGGGATTTCTGTAAGGGTTTAACAGTGTACTATCATACAGTATATATTAGATTTATTCAATCAATGTATTAATAAACAACGTTACTTTTAGTATCAAAGACTAGTTTTCATACTGCCTGGGGAAAAGGAAACTTCTAAATATCATACATCATTGAGGGTTTATATAAGACTACAAGCATATTTACATGTATTAAGTTGAATGGTTTACAGTATGTTGAAAAGCCACAATCCTAGGGTTAGATTTTAAAAGTGAATGAAAAATCTCTGGAATTTGAATAAGTGATGAGTTTTCTTTTGATGTAGACAGGGGAGTTGCACTCACAAAAATGGCACCTCTCTAGTACTGCTATATATCAAAGTCAAATTGGGCAGATTGATCACCTCAAATCGGATAATAAAACAGGTCTTTCATTTTTACATTCAAAGTAATAATGTATTTCTTAGTCTACTTGCCACAGTAACCATATACCAAGTTTAAATCAATTTGAAATAAATTTTGTACTTCCATTTCAAAAGTACTATGAAAATAAAATATGCACATTAACTGTAATATAATCCCATCTTAATGTCTAATAAAAACTTAATTGCATGTGTCTGGTTTCATTTTGGTGCACTTTCTGGAGTACCATCATTCCCCATCAGACACAGGGAAAAGAGGCCTATTTGGTGTAAGGTGACAGAAATATACAACCGAAAGTACAACCAACACTTCCGATCTTGCACCAAATTACGTAGTTGAAGCAAGGAGTTTTAAGTAACCTTATCTTGTCAGTCAAATCGCACATTCGTGTATACCACAAAATGATACAAACTCTACTGTACTACAGGCATGGGTGTCAATCCAGGGGGATATATCCCCCACTTTTTGACAGGGGGAAATGATCCATACAATCATCCTCTTCCCCCCATTTTTTGGTGGGGCGGAAGGTACTTTGATATTAAGTGACAAATTACATTTTGTAAGTATTGATAAGCATAGGAAGCAGGCTCAGAACAGGAAACCCCACCACTCCAACCCCACCTCCACCACATCCAACCCCCCCCCCCCTACCACTCCCAACCCCTCCCCCACATTGCAACCTGACTCAACAAGTGAGATGGACATGGTGATAACAATATGCCTTTTTATTCAACCAGGTTTCTAAGCAGGATTATTTTTCTGCCATGTTTTTAAACGTTTTTAAGTAAAGCGGTTATTTTCTAACACTTTGGAAAGTTATGTTGCTCACTTGCATCATAAAACATGGGTAAAATCATAATTATATCAAGATCTCCCACTGTTCTTTATAAATTCTTCAAAAATAAAGTTTCATTCTGTCAATTTTGAAGTAAAATTTTGTTCAAATAGCCTCATTAAACAGCAGACTTTTTCGAGAATATTATAAGACCAATTTTTTTTTTTTTAGGCACGCCCATAGCTAGGACTTTGAGAGGGGGTTCATTTTGTTTTGTTTTTTTGTATAAAAGGACACTTCATTACTGCACCTCCAAAAAATGAAAATAGGAATGTTTTACTGTACATCAAATTTTTTCCTCGAGAGTAAGCTATAGATTCATCAAATGGTCAGAACCAATCTGGTACTTCAGCAAGCTTTGAAAATCCAAGTGCTTATTATGTTTTTAAATTTCAAAATAGTACTCTCTCAGAAAAAGGGCATTCTTCAGAGAAAAGTTTGAAAATGTAAAATAATCTATTAGTAATATATTGACACTTTGTGCAATATTGTATGTAATACATGAACTAAGGCACCAAGAGATAGAGGGGGAGGGGCAGGATATAGAACAGGTTCGTTTTAAAAAATTGACAAATTTACACGTTCATAATAAATTATTGAAAACTTATCAAACATTTTTCTTTTAGACTACACATATTTTTCAGAGTAACAATATCCATGCACAAAAACATGAACTACTAGAATATCAGCACTCTGTGGAGTGCATACCTCTGACCCTGCTGCAATTCCAGCATGCCTAGAATAGTTTTATAGAGTTCATTCGATCCCCATACCCACTATAATCTACCTCAGAAATCTTACTGTGGGCCCACCAAGATTCATCCCCAAGTATTGATCAGTAAGGATCATTTGCATTCTAAACACTTGAAGACTATCTTTGGACTGATTTCTTCATATCATTGTTTTCAGTTTTCATTCAGGCAAAGCAGTAGGAGTTGCATTCAGTTAGGATTCACATTCCATCATTTTCCATTCCTGGCTAAAACCAATGTAGGTTTGTTCATTTGATGAGGGCTTAATGGCACCAAGATTACGAGGGTCAAACTGTGCCTGAGAGGTTAGATCATTCTCCAGGTAGGAAAGAAAGAAAGCGGGAGATTGAGAGAAACATGAGAACTTAAAAGTCAGAAAGCTGGGATCCAGAGAGGAGGTGCATGGGTGAAAAAAAAAAAAAAAAAAGTAGAAACCAATTGTTCTTAGTATATGTTGGATTCTTTTCATGGCATGAATTCATTGTTCATCACATTCCATTGGGGTACAACTTTCAATTGTTCCTTGACAGAATTTACCCTAAACATCCCCACCCCTCAATTTTTGCCCTTTTCTTGTATCAATATGTTCCAAATTTAAATCATTTGTACTGTACCAATAAGCAATGATAATTTCAATTTGACACAAGGCATTGACCAATGATCTTTTCCACTGAGGTTTGGCTCAAATAAGATCAATAGTCTTTTTAGAAATTTAAATAGAAAAGTCAACCAATTAGGCAAGAAAATGTACAATGTCAGGCTGGTAAATGAACATTATATATTTTTTCCCCTGCTTGTTTTTTTAAGATACTCTCAAGATCCTTAAAACACCTGTTTTTTGTGTTTTGTAATACAATAAACAACTGCTTCAAGCACCAGCATTTTAAAACATCTTCATATATCAATGAAAACATTGCTAATAGATCACTAACACAGTTTGTAATTTACTTTTTAGCCCCCAGCCATGTTTTCATTACTGTACTCTACAGTAATGTAATCAGGTATTATAAATGAAAGTTCTGAAGAAAACAGAAATAAGGTACTGTATCACGTAGTACTAACAAGAACATTTTTTTTCATTTTTAATAATTATAACATTTGCGCCAAGGAAATGAAGACCCATTTGTTACTTTTTTTAAAGTTCTTATACTAACATCCTGAAGCTATATGAACAGAAAGAGACAACAGTAGCTTAATCAAATTAAGAATATTTAAATGTCAGAAATTACACATATTTTCAGGTCATTTTGCAATTTTCTGATGATTGAACAAGCTACCCTCTCTATTTTCATAATCCACTGTTTTTTCATCAACAGCCATTTTTTTTTTTTTTTAAAGTTACAAACCAATTCTGAAGATTTTCTACAACTTGCCAACATATGCCCCACCTCAAGATAAACTTGTTATAGGCATTACTAGCATTTTCTTCAGCTGATATTGCTGAGACTCTTCTAACATTTATCTTCATAAAGTAAAAATGTTTTATTTGCAGGTGTTGTTGTCACTTACTGTATGCACTTGTCAATTGTATGACTCACCCCTACTACCCCACTCCCCCTCCCTTCCCATCATTGTACCAAATTGTCATTGTACCAACTCAGGGGTGAGTCAATTTACTTCAGACCCATTGACTTTGTACAGAGGTAAGTGATTTGGGGTAAGTTATTTGCACAAAAATTGTCAGTCACTTAAGTGACTGAGGGGTGTGTAAATGTACATGTTTTGAAACCCACTTTGGTGCAATGACTCACCTTGTCCAGGTGTAGGGGTGAGTCACACAATTACATTACTTTCAAACTTTTGTTTCATCATCCATCAAATTCAAAAGAAAATATTTATCTCTCCTTTAAATCATAATGCTAAGAGATCATAGGGTGGGCGGGATGGGGAAGGGGGGGGGGTACTTCATACTAGATTCAGGAATATGACAAATAATGATAGTTACTAGCAATCATACAATTTTATTTGATTCTACTTTAATACTATCTCATTCTTATTACAAATCAACATTTGAAAGCTATTTGAAAAAATAACATCTTTGCACCGTCTGTTATATTTTCTTGGTGTAGGCCTATTTGTTTAAGTCATTAAGGTTCTGCCTGTAACCAAATTACTCATGGTCTAATTAAACACAGCACCATTGGCACATATCAATTGGTTACCCTGAAGTTAACAAATAATTGATGTATTCTTGTTGAGCAAAGAAGAAGTGCGTGCTTCAGTCAAGAGCAAAATTGACAACCTTGAAAGATCTAAAAGTTTACAATTATCAGTTAACGTATAGTCCCTAAGTGAGTGACCCAAATTTCAATCACCCCTGTAACCTAGTACTTTCCGTAGTACCGTCGGAATGATGCCAGCCGTGTTAGTATGGCTGCCGTTAGTGATGGCTGGCCGTCCGAGGCACAGGTGTTCCTAACGTTATGGCAACCTATATGCTTACTATATATATATATAAAGAAAGGTAGGACTCTTTCTAACGCGACTATCAAACCATGTATCAAAATTCCTTTTTTTTTGACCAAAAAGCAGCACTTCAATTACGTCATCGCAACGTTTCTTTAGTTTGCAGCAAATTGTTGGGCGGATAGACTGTCTTGACGGTAATTTGGTAAAAAATTCATAGTTTGTACATCTAATAGGGAAAAAACTAACAAATACTGTGGCTTATACACGAAGAAGGGTGTCTCCAGCAAATGTGAGTAAAGTCAAAAAGTGTAATTAAGATTCGTTAGTGGTCAAAAAAAAGGAATTTTCATACACGGTTCGATAGTCGCATTAGAAAGAGTCCTACCTTTCTTTATATATATATATATATAGTAAGCATATAGGTTGCCATAACGTTAGGAACACCTGTGGTCCGAGGGTGGCATACAAACCTAGGGGCCTAGGCCTATACCCTGTTGTACTGTTTTAAGCCTTGTGTTAAAATAGGAAAATCATAATTTTAAGATCTTTGTGCAAACGAAACCATTTTACCTTTTTTTCGCCCACAATGCTTGTTCTTGATGTTTAGAGCCCATCCATGTCTTCAATAACTGTTTTTACGGTGATTTTAATAACTTTTATCTTTTATTTACTGAGCTACTTTTCATTCCGTAAAAATCATCTGACGAGATCTCCAAAGTCAGACGGTAAAAGTTAAAAAAAAGTGCTATTGGGGCTATAACATTTATTTTAGCGAGGGTAATATGTTCTAGATTATCTGAGGGGAAAAATTAAGATAAAACTTATAAAGTACAATTATATAATCTAAACATTTCTTTGTGTTTTATGTATTTGTTTTCGCGCATAGTTTTTATACTAAAACTATTGAAAGAGGGAGGCTTGTCTCATTAAAATACGGTAAAATTGGGATGTGCAATTTTGACGTCACTTTCGCTTGTGGGCGCAAGATCTGATCCACTGTCTGTTTATGAGTTAGCATAAAAGAGAACTGCATGGTTTGTACAGACACATCTACCTACTGTGGTGTGGCGGTTATCATACCTGTCTACAGACCACGAGGCCCCGGGTTCAATCCTGGGGTGTGTAGACACGCCAGTGCACCACAACTGGTTATCAAAAGGCCGTGGACATTGACTTGGTTGTCGATGTTATGTCTGTCCGTACGTCGTACCTGTGTTCTCGTCCGGGTCGTATTAAGCGTTTCGTGATAGCATTTGTACTATCATAACCGAATACGCAGGCGACGACCCCGTCATTGTAATTGTGTGTTCAACTCTCTCTCTCTTTGTACAGACACTAGCCTAGGCCTAGCATGTACGTTGTGTGTGCCAAGTTACTGTGACGAGTAACTTGTTTTTGTTTTTCAATGCGTTTGTCAGGAAGCGAAAGTGAAATATTAGTATTATAATACTACAATAATTATCACCAAATGAAAATCACTGAGAAAAAAAGAAGATGAAATTAAAAGTCGCAATAAACGATTCTACCGGGGCTTGAACTCACGACTGTTAATAAGAAAAAAAAACAGCTTCCGATCGCCGTAACTGGACTAACTCTTGTACTGTACTGACCTTCAAGGCGTTTTAAATAACTATACGAGACAACGAATCGCGCAGCTTAATTTCAACTTATCAAAAAATTTGAATGGATTTCTAAATATTGTGCACATATGACGATTTTGCCTCTTTAATAAAAGTATATGAACTCAAAAAATATTGTTAGTAAAAAATCAACCTGCAGTTTAGTAAAATATCCATGACCTTATTTTGATGTTTGATCGTTGATCACAAACATGCAGTGACTAAGATTAAGAAAGATGGCGACAAAACATCGAATCAGAGAACTTTATTCCGTCGTGGTAACTAAATAGGTAAAGATTTTGGAAAAGTGTATTATTTAGACTAATTTAAGATTATCCAAAAAATAAGTCATTTTTAAATCATCAATTTTTTACAGTGTGTGGATTTTACAAAACAGGAATTAATTGATAACAACCCTTGTGGCAATCCCAATGTCAATACTGAGGGATGTAGGCTATAGGCTATAACTAAATGTCACCCACCTTATCAGTCGGACAAAATTGTTATGATTACCAATTGCTAATTAAACTCCATTTTCACTAATTAGAGTTTAAGCCTAAATGCTTTATAAGTTGGTTGTACAGTTTAGAATAAATATTTAGGCTATTCAAGTTATTCAAGTTTATTTCGATCAGTAGGCTACCGGCGATCAGACGTACGTTTTACTGAAACACATGCTGGGTAGTTAAGCATATGAAAAAAATCAGGTAAGTTTATATCTATAACTTAGCCTGGTAGATTAGTCAGGGCCTAGGCATAGGCCCAATGCCTTACAGCTTAAACTTTCAGGAGCTCCATAATCCATGAAATACTGTAGGCCCTAACATTGGGCCTATGCAGGAAAATAATAAGTTCCTAAATTAGGCCTAACATTAGCCTACAGGCTAATAAAAGTGCAAGAAATTTACAGTGTAGGCTAGGCCTATGACCAGGAAGTTGGTTAATCACAGAGTCCACTCTGATGAAAATACACCAGGCACAGTCGGTAAACAATAAATTCGAAGATGACGTGCAAGACTCGTAAAACACTGTTGGCTAAATATACTATACATTCATATAAACTGTACGGAGTTTGGGGAAGCTCATCTGTTTATTGTAGCTGTTCTTGTAATTCGCTTTAACTTTAGTCATATCCAGTCTTAATTTGATTATATTAAGTGGCTCCATTGTTTTCAACTCTGCAATAATTTCTATCTTTCAAAACCATGTTCTAGTTAAAATCTGAGTTTCCTAGTTTTCATTCTTTGATCCATTTCCTTTTATTTAATCAGCAATTTTCTTTTTAACTTCCTTCTTCCATTTGCTTTTTGTCTTCTTCCAAACATTATTTATATCAATATCAATTCCGTATTTTTCTCCTTAGTATTTGATTTCATGATACCAACATCCAGGATAGCCTTTATCTTTTTGTTCAATAAGTATTTTCCTTGCTGCTCTACTTTCGTCTGAGTTGAGCAAATAGTGTAATAACATGAGTTTCTTGCTGAGTCTTTGGTAAAAAACCATTCACCTAAAACTTTGCGTTTTCTGTTTCACCATTTTTTTTCTTTTTTTGACATGACTGTTCGTTTTTTTTGTGTTATTTTCCAGCCTAGGTAGGACAATTTTTTCATTGTTGAATGTATTTTTTCCCCTTTAAAATCTGAGGTTTCTACCTGTTGCTTCTAGCGTTTCAGTAGTACCAATTCCTGCTAGGCCTACATCATAGACGTAGATTAGATTTCCAATTTTAATGTTAGGTCCTATAGTAGTAATGCATCTTTCGCCTATCTGGTTTAATTTGTCCGTTTCTATGGTGCATAAAGTTGGTCCCTTAATAGTGCCTTGTCTTACAATGTGGTTCAGGATCATTTGTTCTGTCAATCCTAACGGAGTGTCTACCGTTATGTATGCATTTTCGTTCATACGAATGATAAGTTCCACTTCTTCAGCTGGTACTCCAATTTTGTTACAAGCATCTATCAACCAGAGCTTATCAAAACACTTCTCTGCATCTACTAGCAGGATGTATAGGTTATTATCTAAATATTTTTATAGTCAATTATACTGCTTGTAAGGTTAATAAATGGTCTATAGATCCCCTTTCTTGCATGCTACCTCAATGATTCCTTACCTTAATATATCTGTATTCCTTGTGTGCAGGATTTTTTCCATCAGTTTACTAAGGATACTGGTAATGAAGAGACCTGGGTTTTTTTTATCTCTTTTCTGCTTCCTTTATTTTTTATATATTGATTTAGTTTTCATGTGTTCCCAGTCTTGAGTTAGCCTACTTCTCCAGTTTTTATTACTTCATTTAGCATCATAAATATACTTTTATCCAGATCAGGTCCAGCTTTTTTAATATATTCATTTTTCCATCCGCTAAAGTCAGCTACTTTATTCATCTTGAGATTTTTTCTTTGCATCATAGTATTCTTTCAAGGTTATGGTGTAACCTAGCGATCAGTCTTCTAGCTTTATTGCAGTGTTCTACAATCCATTCCACTTCTTGTTCTCTTGAATTATTTGCTTTCCTTTTTGTTAAAAGGTTCTCACAATGTTTAAAATATACTTTGTTTATTCCTTCTGAATCTTCTATGGTTGCTTCACGATTTGGTATGGCTAGGACGACAACTCAAATTATTGATGTAGGCTAGGCTAAATTTGGCTAGGCTAAATACGGCTAGCCACCTAAAATAGGCTAGCTACCTACACTAAGTTTAGTATATAGCATACGTTATACCTTCATCAGCTTCACTTTACAAAGTTTGCTGATTTTAGGTATAGGAAATCGCCCATTGAAAACAAAAATAACACACGCTGAAGCAAAAGTCAATGGGATTGAGCACGTGTTCAAAAAAAGTTGCCCTAAAAATTTAGGCCAACTTAAATTTTAGTATCATAATAAACACCAACATACATGAAAATTCATACACCCTAGGCTAACTTCAATATGTTTTATACAATCTCACCTGAAAATGAAAACTAAGTTTGCTTGAGAATATGTCGAAAATTGGTGTAGAAAATAAAATTCCAAGCCATTTTGTTTCCGCGTACGTTGAAAATAATAACTGGCAGTGTCACGCACAGAAATGCATCTTTACGAACGTGCGCGCACGATCTATCGCGCGGGCGCATTTTAAATATCTGGCAGCGCACAGTGAAAAGACTGAGATGATTATGGATTACGCTTGCCTGTTTTTTTTTCTGGTACGCACGCTCGAAGAAAAGACAAAAAAAGGTAAGAAAATGTTTGCGCAACACGTACTACTGACGTACAAATAGATTCTTTACAATAGCCTGCGGATCTGTCGATTACATGATCACTCAAGTCAATCGTACGTACATTTGGTTAGTCTGATTACGCGATACTCATGTTCAAGCATTTTAAGTCAATTTCGTCAAAAAATCATGTTCTTCCAAGTTTTTGAACATCCTCGCTACAACTTAGCCTACAAGGTAACCTAATCTTTGTAACATTTGGAGGTTATATAGGAAAGTCAGTTACTAAAAAAAAAAATGAGATCATTGTTAACTTTGCAGAGAAGTCAACGACGATTTCCCCGTCTTTTAACTGTTAGCCTAAGTTAGGCTAAACATATCTTAAACAAACATTAACGTTAAGCCGAACGTTAGGCTATTCTCGAGGTCGGTTATTCGGGAATAGTGTAGTGCACGGCGACGTTTCAATGGTTTTTGACGATCTCAAACTTTAGTCAAAGGGGAAAACAAATAGGGCCTAGTCAGTTATCATTGCAGTCAATGAAAGAAAAACCTATTTTTTGTCATTTTGCAACAAATACTCGACAGAAATTATTTTTCTTCACAAATGTTGTGTTATAGATAATAGTTTTTAATATATATGATTCGCTTAATTAATTAATTTTCGCTGACTGGCTGAGGCGACATAAGTATTCATAACAAAATATCCTATTGACTATAATGATAAAGTTTCCCCTCCAACTTGGCAAAATCGTACTGAGCCCGTACACGGTTACGTCGAACGGACCTCTAGAATGCCGACCTGATGATACACGTACATTAGCCTAACGTTAGGCCTATGACTATGTGCAGATGTGATCCCTTTAATTTTTGTTATTCAGATTTAGAACGATGAGATTCGTACGTTCTATTTAACAGACTTGAATCTAAAGTTCCCCACCATAGATGTAAATACATTGCTGACATGATATCGATAATGATGAATGAAACGGGTCACGTGACAATTACGTACGCACGTGCATATGGCGCCGTGTAACGGACGTACATACGTCTTTACGTACAAAGCGGACGGTATATACTTTCGACACTAGGTGACCTGATTTCGTGCACCGAATTTCGTTCACCACAGGTGCAACAAATTTCGTGCATTACTGTACGTCATGTGTTAACTTTCATTCACATTGGCAACTTTTGTAAGTTCTCAAATAATTCGAGTTAATTTACTCATTTTTCCTCATTAGATTCTTCATACTTTAATTGTGCAGTCTCAAATGTATTTAAATTCATAGTTTAAATTCAGTGGCGTTACCAGGGGGGATAGGGGGATGCTGCCCCCGTCCCAGGCCCATAAATAAAACGGCCCGTACAGGGCTTCGCAGTTTAAACAACAGATTTGAGTCGTTATATCATAGAGGCCCGCAGAGCCAGCTCACCCCTGGCCTGTAGGGCCCTAGTGAGATAAACACATCACTTAGTCGGGACTTGTGTCATCACCTTTTTTCAACAATGGTTCCGTTAGCAAACATTGAATAATATATTAATAAGGCCCACTACTGTTAGACCTACTGAATTTATAACCATTTAAAAAATATTTTAAAAAATCTTTCATTGGGCAATTTCGGGATCGCCCGTGCGGTAGGCTAGCCTATAAATAATGTTGGGTTACTAACGTTACAGAGGTAGGCTCACCCAAAAAGCAAACTCGCCACGAAACCCTCTCGCCCTAACTTACCAAATCCTAACGGACCTAGGCCTGCCTCAAAACTGAAACCTACCCGCCGAAAAAGTTTTATTTTTGTATCCATATAGGCCTAAGCATTATCTGAATATGAAAAGAAAACCTATCCGTAGATGTAAATCATTATGTTAGATACAAATTTTTGAGCGACGAAATCACACCAATACTGATCACAACACAACCTCTTTATTATCATCACTTCAATTGGATGTTGCCAAAACTATCCGCAAACGTACATCATCAGAATAAACAATTTGGAAATTAAGATTGACGTCTTTCGAATATTTTTACAGCTGAATTGGCATTTCCAAACAAACTGAGGGCACTTAAGATTAGAGAGACTTAAGATTTATGGTAACATAGGCCTACTCACATTTCAAGGGAAGGTTGACAGGTTGAGGAAAGTTCACTACAAACAGTCATGGCAGGCAGACAAGTAAAATGCTTTGGCGTTTACAAAATAAATAAATTAGACAAATCACCTGATCACCGAATTCTGTAACTTTCGATAACTGCGCGACATTGAGGGTCCCGTGGCCCACGAGAATACATTTTGTGATACACTTTTTAAAAGGTCGACGGCTCGCCTCGCCTGCAGACTGCATGAATAAGATTAATTAATGACATATATACCCAAAACAACTGTGAATAAAGAAGTTTATGTTTTTAAGATCAAAGTTCATAGTTTCAGAGATAGCAAACATTTGATGATATTTCAATTTATGTAAGATTTCTGACCATCTGCTGCAATATATAACTTGAAGGAAACAAGTCAAATTTCTCTGCTAACTTCCATTCGTGAAAATCATAATATGAATATCTATTAAACCCAGAGTTTAGAATAAAAGCCTCTATTATATATCTCTGATAAGAATTTCCTGCTCTCTTTCGAGAAATTTTGAACTGAGACTGTTTGGAAGGAATGGAGGAATTACATAGAGCCAATGCAGGCGTGCACTGTGCTACTTGATAATTATGCATGTCAGGTTCAAAAGGAACTGATCCTTGATCTGGATTGCAACCCCTGCAACGGCTTTGCGCAGTGGCGGCGGAAGATGTTTGAATCTGGAGGCACGGGAATTGAGGAGCACTTTCCGACAACTATTTTGAGAGCATACACGACAGCGTGATAGCTTTACAGGAAATTATATCACCCCCTCCTTTTCCTCTCCGTCACAACATTTATCAACTTTTATCGGTCTGAAAATTACTGCCACTGACTTTTTTTTTTTTTAAATTTGCAGCTACAAATTTGTTTTTTTAGATCAACTTAAAAAGTTTGGGAAACTTACACCAAGCTCTACAAAAATTGAAGTTTATAGATTTAAGTCTCGAAAATCTGAAAGATTTAGATTATAATTAGTTTATTGTATTGATCATGATTCGGAATATTTAAAGGAATTGTTCAGTGGTCAAGCAAATTTATTTAAATATGAAAAGGTCTTCAAAAGGAACAAAATGGTGAACAAAGCATTCAAAAAACATTATATTTAACAGACTTGATTCCCAAGTTCCCAACCATAGATGCAAATAAATTGCTGACCATGATAATTCCGAATGAAACGTAACACGTGCGCGCACCCTCCCCCTTCTTCGTCAAACTTTAAAAAGTGCCCTTTTCAGAGAGGAAAAGATGCTCTGCGTACGGTCTGCTTTTGTTGATTTGTATTATTTATCCGAGCCGAGTCAAAAGGACAGACCATATACGTGTATACTAAAGACTTTTGGCGAGTAAACCTGGCAAAGCTTTTGATAACGTCCACCACTTTCTCACAAACAGGCTCAGTTATAAGGGTCATTGACACTATCTTTGTATGACGTATGGTAATCCTTATTAAACCCATTACAACATTTGCTGAAATATAGCCGACATAAATAAATTTGCAGCAAAATAGGAATACGACATTTCAATAATCTGATAATAAAGGGGTCCAATTCGTCCACACAGTAAATTGCTTTCTTCTAGCGTTCATAACCTTTAATTAGAGTTTAATTGATAATTGCTTACTGTTGATTAAAGAGCGATAGTTCTACACAGTTCTGCTTTACAGAGGCGCTGTAAGGGGTTTGATATTAAAAGGAGGGGGGCACAAACCTTTTCGGCAAGGGGTTAACAGTGGCGGATCCAGGATTTTTTTAAAGGGTGCCACACTCACACCGGGAGGCAAGGGCGTAGGAAGCGGTGGGGCTGGGGATGGGGGGACTTTATCCTCCAGTCAAAAATGTGGAGAATTTCAGGGAAGAAAACTCCTTATTAGGCTTATTTGTATTGTACCCTCTGTGAAATATAAAACCTTTTCGGCACTTGTTCTTCTTATTTATTTGATTATTATTTATAATACCTCAGCCTGTCCGATCCCGGGTCTGATTTTAGTTTCTACCTTAATTCTCTATTCTTCTTTGTTAAAAAAATCCCACAATCGTGAAAATAAATGGGACAAAAATGAGACTTGAATCTAAGGGAAAGGAGGGAGGGGGGGGAGGGCGAGTTGAGGTTCGTGGTGAATACACTTTCATCCCCTCCACACAAAAAAAATCCGAAAAAAGAAACCTTTAACCATTTGGGGTGTGGGGTCAAGGGATCTTGAGGGCGAAGCACCGGGAAGCCTTGCATTTTCCAAGTTTTAGATACCCTAAAAGACTGAATATGTGCAATACACGGCTTTTTAAACTAAATTAGGATGATTACGAACGATCTAGTATAGCAGCATATAATTTTGCAATGATGCAAACTACCCCCCCCGCCCCTTTGGACATTGGGGAATGTGCCCCCCCCCCCGTGCCCTCCGTGACGGCGCCACTGCTGCTTTATAATCAGCTCTGGAAGGTCTATTCCTGTATTATTTTAACTGCTACTTGAAATGTAACTATATCTCAAATTGTGAGGGGAGAAACTTTGAAAAACGGAAGTGACCGTAGTAACGTTTACATGGCCCGATGAAAATGACTTGATTTTAGACTGTTATAGATCCCTACAACTGAACATTACACTCGTGTAATTGTTGGCCCGATTTCAAAAAGCGTTTTCTGTAATGAATGAAATAACAGTATACAAATAATACATCCAAAATTTATGGGATGAACAGATGAAATCGTCTGGTTGCGCTCCCTCCCAAGTTTTTTTTTTTTTTTATCTTTGGCAGTTTGAATACGACATAGCCTATATAGTTGTCACCGTGCTATCGTACCAAACTGCCAAAGTTCACGAATGTACTTTTAAAGGAAAATGGATGACCTATTTCTCAAGAGTGATTATCACTTCAAAGTGATAGTGATTATCACAACAAGTGATATATTTGTGTGGGTCTAAAACCAGTCAGAGATATGGCATTTCAATTAACATTTCCCTTGTTCAAACAGGTCCCAAGTCTGAACATACAATGTATTAACGCACACACTCATGTCGTATGTCGTGCGGGCCTTAACCTCATGGATGGTTAAAGCGTCCACCATTTTGGAAGCATACCAAACGAAAAGGTCCGTGACGTCGGTAAGTTAGTTCACGGACCGTAGGTGTATGTAGCTAGCACATACCTGAGAATGGAACTATGTATACATACTAAATAACCTGTCATAATTATAGTCCTACTCTATTTTTTTTTTTTATTTTTGGTGCAACTCTCTGCGCAGTTACACATCTGTCACACTCGGGTGTTCTCATATACCTGTATACCATGACAGCCTGATCCATATATTTCCTTTATATTATTGTGCGGTATTTATAACAAGTAGGTGATGTGAAAATGAACCGGGGGTTATTACACTAGGAACATGTTGCCCGACTCCCAAGACAAATTACACAAGAGCATAATCGGTCCCTGGCCATACAGCCATACCAGAGGAAGAAAAAAAAGTGTGGGTTGGCTTATGAATCACGTGAGCAATCAGGGGACAATGTATTGGCTTGACATGTTCTGAACATACAATCATAAAATCAAGACCACACAAAACAAATCAGGTCAAAGTCACCGCAAGAACTATACTGACCTCCTGACAAACTCTTCTTAAACAGCCAAATATTTCAGAAATAGCCTACACATAGCATATCCAGCCAGACCTTTACTTTATCACTTTAAGTCGAAAGTTTGTTTCAGGTTGCCGAACCATGGTCGGAAGCATCCTTGACACTGAACCAATTTGATTTCACTCTATGAGCTGTAATATTTCATAACAGGAACATTATATAACAGGTGCTTTGAGGTCTTGCACGGCAACATTTGTTCGACCGTTTGAAGGAAATGTATGACATTTATTTTTCTGTTACAGCCTGACACCCTGATAATAAAGATTGTCATATTAATTGAGACAAAAAGTTAATCAAAGTTGTTAAGGTTTGAATAAATGAAATGCATAATAAATGACGGCGTAAGCCTGCAGTGTTGGGGTGAAAGTTTATAAAGATGGATCCATGGATTGAGCAAGATTCCAAACCAGAATTACCTCCGCCGACGGAAGTTGGACGGAGGTGATGTTTTCACCTCTGTAAATTTGTTTGTTTGTTTTTGTTTGTTTGTTTGCCATCAAGATATCTCCAGAACTATTGATTGGATCCTGCTGAAAATTGGTGTGTGGTTTTGTTACTGCTTAAGGACAAAGTGTGAACATTTGGGACATACTGAAACAGAGTGAGGGTGTAAAGGAGGGATGGGGACATTTTAAGGTTAGTTTGTCTTTTGTCTGTCATCAAGATATCTCAAGAACTGATACTGGATTTTGATTAAATTTGATGTGTGGTTTAGTTACTGTTTTAGGAAGAAGTGATTAAAATTTGGGACAAATTGGAACAGGGGAAGAGCAGAAATTGAGGGGTGAGGATGTTTTAGGATGAGATCTGTCAAGAGTAAGATGTCAAGATTAACTTGAAACTTTGCAATGGAATGTGCTGAATAATGGCTTTGTACTCTGAATGAAGATCCAAACAATCAATTTTCTGGATTCAAAGATGCTTAAATCAAGTATTCTCTGGAATCAATGAATATGGAACAATTGGTTTCTGCCATGAATATAAAATGATACAATGTGAATCCTGGCTAAATGATAATCTTCCAAGCGTTCAGATTGCAAATGATCATTACAGATCAAAATTTGGGAATGAATCTTGGTGGGCCTAGGATTTCTGAGGTAGATTATATTGGGTATGGGAATTAAATAAAGGTTGGTGGAGGAAAAGGCAATGGAAGGGTGGATATTCTTTTTTTGATTGAGATCCTTCTTAGCTTTTATTGTTTATACTATTTTATGAAGTTTTGTCAAAAGTTGGTTACGTGACCCAAGCGTATATCAGCGCTTTGGAAATCAGGTGTAATCCTTGGTCCCCTCCGTTCGTGATGTTCCCCTCCGTTCGTAATGGAGTGAGGTGGTAAGGTTCCCCCCACCCCTTCCCCCCCCTCCCTTCACCCGTCTACTCCTTGACTCCATCTTCGGTATAACAACATAAAACTTACCTGTATAGAATGGCGGAGAGGGTGTTGAGGGTAACTGGGATTCTTTGCCGTTTGAAACTGTTCCGTTTGTCTCCAACGTTGGAGGTAACTTAAGAAGAAAGATGAGTGCGATGAATAATAACTTCTGAGTCACCTGCAGAGAAAAAGCAAGAAATAAATTGATATAAGACCAAACCAAAGTGTTACCAGGGATTTGTTATTGGGAAGATAAAAACAAAAATCGTGATGTGATAATTAAAAGTGTTGCTTGCGTCTACTCCACATACCTATTCCAGGGATTAGTCTTATACAAAACAAAACAAAAAGCAACAGAATCAGTCCGGCGATATCAGAGTCCAAAACCTTATGAATATGTACAGACGCGCACGACGCGTAACACAGACTGCTATCTCTCTCAGAGGATTTTACCTTCCCGTTTGCATGCTTTCTTCGCGTTAGGAGGTACAATTTGGGGTTTTGGGTTGAATCAAGTAAACTACTCAGCAAAATTTGGTAAATCTCAGAAGGATATACGCCGTTAACATGAAATTCCCAGATGAGAAGTAATTATATTACGTTGATTGGAAACAGTTTATTTACAGTTTTATTCGCTTGAAACCGGAAATTTAGAGTTTGGTGCAACATAAGAGAGGACATTCCCCTAGACTTATTATCCCCCGCGGCAATTCTCTGTATCAATTATTTCTAATGGATAGTTTGAAATAGGACTATGCCATATCACAAATTTTACCATTTCAAAATAACACCATTGATTCGACTGATTGAATAGAGGTAACATCTATGACCCACTGCCAGGCTGCCAGGGGCGGACTGGCCGTATGGTCAGATGGTACACCAGTCCTGGACCGGTGTGCCGTTGGGCCTGAGGTGCCGGAGGCGCCCGTCCCTACTTTGATTTTTGCCCATACTGCCATAACTAAAATTGTTCTTACTAGCTGACTAGAGTAAAGTCTAAGACGCCAGTTACTCCACTTGGACCGGTAGATTTCTTTGTGCCAGTCCGCCTCTGCACTCCTTGTATGCCTTCCTTGTGACCAGGTGACTGTACTCCAAACTCAATCAACTTCCTGTCTGGATTTCTGTTTTGCGTGTTATCAGGTTGACAGGTTGTAAACAGTGAGCAAATTTCTTTTGTCGACTTTTTAACACAATTCCTTGTTATTAATTAAAATTCCATTTAACATCACAATGATACATATCAGTGCAGAGTCGAAGATTAAGACTACCCTCTCACCGTGGAAAAAATTTCCGCAGAACACCATTACCTTGATGTAGTCTCTATGCATTAATCTTGCTGGCATACATATCGCAGCTCTTGATCAATTTCTCAAAGTGTTCAAGCACGACGTCAAGCAATTAACCCATGTAAAAGCCATGAAAAGCAAGGTGCATGGAAATGACAATAATATCTTATAGTCAATATAACGCTCATTCAGCACCACACCTTCGTCATTTCGTTACGTTTGCCTGAACATATAAAACCTGCTGGTTGTCCTTTATCTTTTTCCATTTTTCTTTGTTCTACTTTTTAATCTATAATAATATTTTTTTAACTTTTATGGAAATAAAAATAATGATTGAAAAGAGTATTTTGATTGGTAGAGGACGATGATGGGCGTGTTCGCTCGCACAATCAAGTTTAATCGATCAATTTTAGATAAGTTCTGGACGTTTCTTTGATTAAATCACCATACCAGGAGAATAAATTTATTCAAAGAGAAAATTTTCTCTTGCAAAACGTACCGTGATTTATTGTGGAAAGTTTTGCTCTGATAATTTTGCTTCAAGTCTTCAGGTCTTTGTGCAGTTAATTCCTTTTAACCTAAGCAAAATTTCCTGCTAATTAAAAATCTATAAAGTTGTCCCTTTTTCGGAAGTAAGCCCAGGTAAGAACCGAACCAATAATAATGTATACATAATTTTAATCATTAGCATAAAAAAAAAAAAAAGGAGTGTCCGCACGTGCATCTTAAAGAACATATATAAACTTTATATAATAAGTTTTTAGCCCAAGATTTCATCAACTGCAAAGAATTAAGCCAAACAATCTCAATGAAATCCTAAAAAGTTTGCTCTAGTTTACAAATTAAACGATGCGCTTTATAACGTTTCCTAATTTTACGCCTAAGGACTGAAGAAAAAATCAATTCTTACATCGTAACAATCAGTTCTTACATACAATTCCACTGCATACGTCAAAAACGGTAAGAATAGACATTATTTTTACGCATAAAATCTAATTTTTAGACGTTACTTTTCAATATTTTCACTTCATTTTTTTATTTTTTAGACCTATTATTTTTTGGGGGGCCATCTGGCCGATAGTGCCATATGTCATAAACAGATAAAGAGATTTTGCCAGAAAAATGGGTAAATCCTGCGCCGTAAGAAAAACAACCAATCAGGAAACAGTTTTAGACGTAGGAAATAGTTGTGGTTTACGTCTTAAGTAAATTAGCCAATCAATGAGTATTTCTAGACGTATAAAATGGTGTCTTTCTTTACGGCGCAAGAAACAAATGATTTTATTTTACGGTACAAGAAAAATAGTCAACCATTTTATACGTCTAAAAATTCCCAGTGATTGGCTATTTTACTTTTAACGTAAAGAAGAACTTTAAATCTACGCATGAAACTGCTTTCTGATTGGCTGTATATTTTTCTTGCGACGGAGGAATTACCCGGGTAATTCTTAGGTAAAATCTCAATAAGATGTTATGACCCTTTCGGTCAGATGATCAGAAAACCATTACGTCTAAAAGAAACTTAAAACGTCTAAAAATTAGTTTTTACGCGTAAAATTACGTCTATTCTTACGTCTAAAGGAAACAGCCAATCAGCAACCCATTTCAGACGTATGCAATGGAATTGTTACGACGTAAGAACTGATTGTCACGACGTAAGAATTGATTTTTCTTAGTATTAGGAGACGTAATATTAGGATATGTTATAACCCGCATGGCCAACATAAACGTTGTAAGTCTTATCGCCTGGAATTAAAAAACAAATAAGTCTTTGATGACGTCAAATATATAATTCTCGGTCATCTATTCTTTTTCTGGTTATGACATGTGTTACTATTTTCTCATGTTATTTGTCAATAGTTTATTCAATTATGAAAGAAGTAATCAAATCATAAGTCAGGAGTAATGTAGTCAACAAGAAGTAAATTGTTACTACGAATCTTGTAAGTGCAAATGGGTCGATGATGACGTATGCTTGGTTGCATAACGTCTTCTAATATAACGCCTGAGAAAAATCAATTCTTACGTCGTTACAATCAGTTCTTGCGTCGTAACAATTCCATTTCATACGTCTAAAATGAGTCGCTAATTGGCTGTTTCCTTTAGGCGTAATATTATACTTAATTTTTCGCGTAATAACTAATTTTCAGACGGATATTACGGTCGTAACAATCAGTTCTTACGTCGTAACAATACGCTGATTGACTATTTCCTTTAGACAAGAATATGAAATTAGTTTTTACGCGTAAAATTATGTCTATTCTTACGCCTAAAGAAAACAGCCAAATAGCGCCCCGTTTTTTAGACGTATGAAATGAAATTGTGACGACGTACCGTACAGACCTAAAAATGGATTTTTTCTTTGGCGTAATATTAGGATACGTTATAACACGCAAGGCCAGCCATACCTGCCCTGCACCGTTATATACAGATATATGTATGTACTCTGGAATAAACAGTTTGAAAGTAAATCAATCAATTAAATATATATGAAAAAAGTGAATGGGATTCAACTTTGAAACAAGACAAGTGACATTGGTGTACTCGCAAGTCAGCAAGGCGCTCACAAAGAGGTGCAATGATGAACCAGGAATTTACCATCTAAAATGCCCTGTATAGCTGTACAGTTATATATCTTAAGATCCTGCGATAATACTGTCGGATATGCAGGTATTTCTTTCCATTGTGTGTACGAAATTTTATTTATGTAACAGTTATTTACGTCTGGGATGCTCATTCATTCTAAATATTCTTTATGACCTAATGCACTGATGCATATATCATTTCAGACTATTAGTGGTTGAGCCAGCACGCTGGCAAGAACGGAAGTAAACTTCTACAACGACGGAAAATGAACTTATATTGTCTCAATATGAAAACAAGGCGCTAAAAAAGAAAAACGAATTAAAACTGTTGAATGCATTTAAAAAAGGAAAAGGTTTATTCGAAATAATTTCCTGTACAGGTTCTATTTCTGACCATTTCTTTGTCCTGTTTGTTCTCGATATTTGCTGTATTCAGACTGGTTGGCTCTTCATAATAGAAAAAATATCGACTATAGGCCTACCTTCAATAATTGAAGCTGTTTTGAGTTACAAAGTTTGCATTTCGGCTTTATAACTTACATACCAAACATGGAAATGATAAATATTAGTTTTTGATAGACAATACAGTTTACTTTCGGGCTGGCGTTCAAAAACACCAGCAATTACAAGCAAAAAGAGCAAAGAATCCATAAATGTGGGAGAAAATATATTTGTCTGAAATGTCAAGAATGACAGTGCCAACCAGATGAAATACTAATTTGTATCTGCAGGAAGTGCTGTGTATTATGGGCGTGTAAAATGATATGGCAGAATTAATGCATGCACACTATCTTTCTGAGAAGACTATGGTATAGAAGGACCGCCCTGTACGGCAATCTGTGGCATCCTTTTTCCACTTTATGGGCGTGGAAAATGAAATGGCAGAATGAATGCATGCACATCTCCCTGAGAAGACTATAACGTTATGGTATAGAAGGATCCGGCGCTCTTTATGTAATCAGTTTGTTGTTACGACAACTGTATGATATTTATTTTACAATCTTAAATTCATCCATTTTCCAGCCAAGCTTTGTTGGATACATTCCACTACCAAGAAAAATCAGTGCCTGCCATTTGGGCTGCTCTAAGATTACTTTTGTAATAATTTGTTCATTGGATACAGTCAGTTTGTTGTTACATCTTGCACGCGCATGGTCATATTTGATAATCCTGAAAATTTCAGCATTTTCATTCAGCCGAAGCATTTTCTTCATGGGAAAGGGGTGGAGTCAGGGCCCTGTGATCGGGTAAGATGGGACGCCTTTCACTTTTTTAATTTTTGATATGAAAGAATTTCAATTTTTATTTTTAGGTTAAATTTGCAGAGATAATTGTATCAATGCCTCTTGGACTCACACGTCCCCCACATTGTTTGAGGGTTAGCATCAAAGCCACAGAACTCTATCTTCTATTTTTTTCCGATTATGTCAGCACGCATGATTCTCACTTTAAATTAAATCCATCCGAGCCATGAGGCCCATATAGGATTCTCACTGGAGTGTTGTCATTTTCACTCAATAATTGCGTACCTGGAAGAGAAATGACTCTCTAATAATCCATCAGGATATTCCTGTGTTTAATTCTGTACTGCAAGTTACCCTCCAACTAATGTTTAACCATTCAGAAACATCTCCGAATGCTATTTTACAGCTTTAAGGACTCCAACCTTCCTTCTGGCTGTCTGGTAGAAGCGATAACTTAGCACTTCCGTGATGAGCGAAGTGTAACTCGATTGACACAATTTCAAGTTTCACCGCGAAGGCGAATCAACTCTTCGATCATACCCGTTCTGTAAAATTACTTGCTAAAGATGTAACCGGGGGTTTTATGTAGTTTATGCACAAACAAAAAACATTGTGAACTTGTATTTGAAAAGACTGAAAGAAGGACGTGATGAATAATCAAATTATTGCAAACGTACTAAAGAATGATGCGACATATCGCTCTATGCAATATTCTCACACAGTCAGAAAGTTATAAAGACATCCTCTTGAGAGTGCAATTACTAGGAAGTCATTATAGCTTGAATATTTTACGACAGCAACACTCTTTCTCTGTTTTAGTTCTTCACAAAACTAATAGGCCTATATACATGCAGGGAATACAATAATAAATACCTCAGAATCTGTTTAAACAGTTAAACCCGTGCATGGGTTTGAATTTCAAACGACTTGTTTTGAAGCTTTTCGTCAGTCTTTTATTAGGTAGCAGCAACTCGAGTTTACTAGGAATAAATATGACATGAACCTGTGAACAATCATAGAAATCGCACAAAATTGACCGCTTACCTGTATACACTGTTTTGAAGGCCTTATTATAATAAATAATGCCAATAATTAAAACATTTTAAAAAGGAAACCTATGAATTTCCTCATCTGAAGTTATTATTTCAATCTTTCACCATCAATATTCGTTGAACTGTACAATGGGAGCAGTTGAATATGAGAAAGATTTTAAATCTCCATCATATACCCTCAATATACATTTGGCGGGAGAAAAGTTGAGAAACCAGTTTGATAATATAAGTGACTGAAATTTCAAACATAACTAATATATAGCCAATGATTACATTCAAGATTGAATTGCACATACATTATTTCACTGGCGTAGCCAGAGGAGGGCCAGGGGGTTCATCCCCCCCCCCCCCTTCCCCATCCCATACCATTTAAAAAAGAATACACATCAGAACAAATTTACCCGTAACGTCACTATGCCTGCTTTGCTGCTTTGAAACTATATACACACCTTCAGACTGTGACACATATTACACAGACAGTTACCCCCAACCAAGAAAAAAAGATGCCAATGCCTAATTCCCTTCATGTCCCGTAGCTTTCTGTAACTTGTCCCCTTGAAAACACACCACACGATTTTACTTCAATTTTAAGGCATTTCATCCAGATGCATCTCATCTATAAAATGCGTAATTTCTCATAGATACCGGGGGATTTTCCCCCTGCACCCACACCGGACATATAGACAAGAACTATACCCCAGAGCCTACATATGTTACCTGGTTACGGGGTTAAGCTGATTGTTGGTGACTGAGGATGACCCATATTGATAAAACATGAATAATCAGATTACAAAACACTTGAACTCACGGCAGGAATTGACCTCTTATGGGACCCCAATTACATCCTCTTCTTATAAGCCACTACTTTTTACATGCACTTTACCCAAGGTTATCATCACCCCGCCATCAGCTTTAAACCACCGTATCTACCTTGGTTTTTATGTCTGATTGAACAGTATATACTGATATCAAGGAAGTTCAACTTCCTTGTTAATACAACGAGAGCGGTTTTTTTAGCATGAATCAATGTACATCTGTTGCATGTACTTAAGACAACTCTGTGCTAATATCATAATTTTTCCATTCGTTGATGTGCTAACTGAACAGTTGAAAGAGATCGATCAAACCGCTGCAATCAAACCGCAATAAATAAATTCAAGGAACAGCTATTAGTCTTGTAGCGCCAGCCTACGCAGCCATGCAGAGAGAGAGAGAGCGCGCGCGCGCAAACTTTAATGAGCTTACTGCTTAGGTTTATATATAACAGTGCAGTTGAAATCCAATCAGGCGTATATGCTGGTATAAGGAAGGCCTAAAGGTTAAGTGTACATGCATGGAGAGGGCGTATATGCATAAAGAGAGGGCAAATGCATGGAGAGGGCGCAAATGCATGGAGAGGGTGCATATGCACGCAGAGGGCACATATGCATGTAGCGGGCGCATATGCACGCAGAGGGCACATATGCATGTAGCGGGCGCATATGCATGTAGCGGGCGCATATGCATGTAGCGGGCACATATGCATGTAGCGGGCTCATATGCATGTAGCGGGCGCATATGCATGTAGCGGGCGCATATGCATGTAGCGGGCACATATGCATGGCGGGCGCATATGCATGTAGCGGGCGCATATGCATGTAGCGGGCACATATGCATGTAGCGGGCGCATATGCATGTAGCGGGCGCATATGCATGTAGCGGGCGCATATGCATGTAGCGGGCGCATATGCATGTAGCGGGCGCATATGCATGTAGCGGGCGCATATGCATGTAGAAGGCGTATATGCTGGAGAGGCGCATATGCATGTAGAAGGCGTATATGCTGGAGAGGGCGCATATGCATGGAGAAGGCGCATATGCATGGAGAGGGCGCATATGCATGGAGAGGGCGCATATGCATGGAGAGGGCGCATATGCATGTAGAAGGCGTATATGCTGAAGAGGGCGCATATGCATGGAGCGGGCGCATATGCATGGAGCGGGCGCATATGCATGGAGAGGGCGCATAAGCATGAAAAGGGCGCAGATGCATGGAGAAGGCGCATATACATGGAGAGGGCGCATATGCATGGAGAAGGCGCATATGCATGAAGAAGGCGCATATGCATGGAGAAGGCGTATATGCTGAAGAGGACGCATAAGCATGGAGCGGGCGCATATGCATGGAGCGGGCGCATATGCATGGAGCGGGCGCATATGCATGGAGAAGGCGCATATTCATGAAGAGGGCGCATATGTATGGAGAGGGCGCATATGTATGGAGAGTAGATGCAACCCTCCCCTTCCATCTGTCCATTGAAAGCCAGACCGGGTATGTGCGCTCCAGTCTGTTAGTTGCTGAAAAGTCCATCCGGATTGAGGTTTTGATTGATTGATTGAATATAATTTATTCACTGTGAAATCATAATTACATGCACAAATATACATAAAATTATATAATTTTTTTTTTTTTTTTAATTTGACAAGAAATTAGACAAAGTAAATATGAAGGAATATTGCACTAGCAAATAAAATGATCTTGCACAATGAAAAGGAAAGCACTAAAAGTTTAGCCAAACTGGAGGAGAAACTTATTTCCATAGTGGTCCTGATCATAAGTACAACAAAAGAGATGTCACTGGAAACGGGATAAATAGAAAACAGTAACATGCATAAAGAAATAATCAATAGAATATAATCCAGAAGCAACAGCAAGAGATGGTCAAACAGGCATAAAAAGCATAACTAATACAAAAAGGAGCATTGACATGAAAATAGATGCCATAAGATCAAAAATAAGCAGCAAAAAATGAGCCCAAGTAAGATACAAACCCTAACCTGACAAATGACTAAAAAGCAAACACAAAAAATAGAAGCACAGTATATGAGATGGTTAAATAGGTATATAATTGGAAAACTGTTAAAAACAAATGGAGAATGAGATACCAAAAAAATAATATATATCAGACATAAACAGTCAAAGCAGTGAGCACCAACTTAGATAAAAGCCCTAAATCTAAAATGACTAAAAAGGTAAAAAAGTATTAAAGGATAAGTTCAGTGGTCAAGCATGTCCATTTTATATGAAAGAGGACTTCAAAAGGAACAAAATGTTGCAGAAAGCATTCAAATATCTACTTCCGTTAGGAAATATTCAATTTAAAGCTCTGTTTTATTTCTAAAATGTATCTTAAAGAATGTTTAGGCCTATTTAATGTTTTTACTATTTAAATTATTTTCCTCGAACTTTCTTCAGGTGGTACATTATAAATACCCTTACTAGATTCAGTTTTACTACTATTCTGACATATCCCATGGTTTTTAAGCCTCAAAATCATAGGACAAAATATGATAGAATACAAAACGACTTTTAGGAATCTGAGGACATATGCATCTATGACATCACAACTAGTCTGATTTCAGTCATTTCTACACAAATAATGCCAAACTTTAAACTTCGATATCTCCTTAACGAAATAAGATTTTTGAATGGTTTCTTTACTATTTTGTATCTTTTGAAGTCCTTGTTCATATAAAACAGATTTGCTTGACCACTAAACTTATCCTTTAAAAACAAGAAGGTAAACAATGGAGTTAAAACCATGACAATGTTTATTTCTTTTTACCTAAAAAAAGTAAAAAGCCAACAAAATTAAAAACGTATAACTTCTGATAAGGATTTTCACAACACCATTTATGGAGATGTGATTTAAAAGTTGTTGATGGAGACCTAAAGTTTTGTTGTGAAATTTGACCTTCCATGTATAACAGGATTTGCCAGAGCATCACTGATGCAGAAGCTCAACCCTTTAATTTTTAGTAAAGTTTTGGAGTGTCCAGCTTGTGGTGATTTATTGTCAATAAAAGAGAAAGTTGGCATGATGAAGGTTTTTGATTGTTTGTAGTTGAGAGCTGTTTACTGCAATTTTTCAATATTTGTCCTAAATTCCAGTTACTGAAAATCATCAAACTGACCAGTTTCTCCTGCTATACTTCGGTTGAGCTAGCATATATGATGGAGATCAAGTTTAAAACTTCCTTCTCATATTCAACTGCTTCCATTTAAATAACATTGATGAAGATTTGAAAACTAAATAAGTTAACGACTTGAAGATTGATATGTTTTATGATTATGTCACGAAATTTAAATCAAATTTCCATTGTTTATTACAACAAGGTCTGATGAAAATTGCTCAATTTTTCATCGATTCTGAAGAAAATGTTTACTAATTTCATGTTTTGTAGCATATTTTCTTTTAGTAAAGCTCAAGTCAAATTAAGCTCAAGCTACCCGTCTATAAAATTTAATTTTCTATAAAAGTTTCTTACAAAGTTGCACTTGCAATTGGAACAAGAACACTTGCAATTGGAACAAGAATAAGTATCATTACTGGAAACAATATCTATTGAGATAAGGAATTCCCATATAGTATCTATATGTTTCAAACTTATCATAGTGATCTCTTGGATAACTACCTGATGTCTATTTGTGCATGATGGGCAGTTTGCTCATGAAAGCAAATGCCTGAGAGGAGTTTGTGTTTATGAGTGTGAAACATTACACCATGGAGTATCTCCAAATATTTAAAAAAATAGCACCTTTTTTTAGCTATATAACTACAAACTTATAATGATTTACACCTAACAAAATACAAGTAGTAGAATTGAATAACATCTTGAATGAACCTTATTTACAAGACCAGAGGTGTCAAAACAAAAAATTAGATAATTTATAAGGCCAAAAAGTGAAATTCCTGTAGTACGATTTGATAACCTCAACACAACACTCTGCAGCGTTGGTTAAGCTTAAAACAAAAGAAGATGAAAAAAACAAAAGAAGAAGATGAATAACAAAAAACCACAAATGGAAAGAACATGGCACATGTGGGCTATGGACAGAAAACTAGAAATTGAAAAGGGAAAAAACAGTAACGAAAATAAGAACAGGAAGGAAGAAAGGAATTAAAACTAGAAGAGAGAAATAACCTACGAAATAAAACTAGTGCCAGTTGTGAAGCTGTCCATAAAAAAAAAAACTATACTTGTATTCCAATTGGTTACAAAATGCATGCATGTCCACGTTTTAGCTGCTTGGTACTGTCTCGCAAACACTATAAATGGTACATGAAAAGACGGCGGTACATTATTCACCAGCACATTGTTCAATCACGGATAACAATCTCCTCAGCGAAGAACAAATTATTGATGTGAAATATGTAAACAAATCAACTTACTAGCATTTTTTGCTGAATATCCCGTTCTTTTACTGCAGAGTGAAGACTATACTTATTAATATAACTTGATTACACAAGCTGTATTTAACCTATACATGGTTTTACTTGTGTCGAAAACATTTCTAGATCAACCTCCCACTTCGCAGTTAAAACACCCTCGCCATATTACCTGCAACAAACAGTTCTGTATATAATGGTATATGCTGCCATATAACCTACAACAAACAGTGCATGTCTGTACTGCTGTATAGTGGTATATGCCCTACTTCAATACGTTCAAGTTAGCTAAAATATTTTCTCTTTTTAAGCATCTGTATAGAATTGATTATTTTTGATTACAGAATTTAAACAGTTCAGTGGCTCTTAAATACCATATTATTATTCACGAACATACCAAGCGTGAAAACAAGCGCTTTGTTGACTTTAAAAACAGTTGCAACCTATTTTTATAATAAGAAGCGAAAGCAAACAAATGACAAATGATAACAGAAAAATCACGAAAATGTGTTTGGAAAAATGGTAAGATACGTTCAGTACGTTCAGCAGTGTGCACACGATTCTATTTGTCAGTATGTAGCAGGTCTTAGATGGTACAATCGAAAACCAGTGGCTGTAAAATGGGAAACCAGTGACGGTGCTAAAAAAAGGGGGAGGAGGATCGTGAGGGAATTCCTGACCAAATCACTATGCCCACTAAATTGTCTACGATACAATTTCACGGTACAATTTCTGTATGTACCGTAAAATTTGTACCGAACATACAGAGAATTAATGAATGCACATCCCCCTCCCCTTCCCACAAGACAAAGCTGCCCATCTCTTTTCCCCGACATCAAAAGTCTGGCCTACCACTGTGGGGAACATATGTTGCCAAGGGCGTAGGAAGCGGAGAGATAAATCCCCCCGTAAAAAATGTGAGGGGAAGAAGTATGCTTCTGCCCCTCCCCACCCTCTCCCCCCACCCTCCCCTCCCACACTTTTCAGTGAAAAAACCCCTTATTGGGCTGATTTGTACCCTTTGTGAAATAAATAAACCTTTTCGGCGTTTGTTCTTCTGATTTATTCGAAATAATGTATAATACCTCTGTCCGAATCCCGGGTCCGATTTTAGTTTCTCCAAATATAATCATTTGATTTGACCACACTTGGCTGTAAAATGTAGCATTACATCGTATACACCGACGTAGCGCCTGCGTATGTGTAACCTGGTAACGTACAGCATGCAATTAGTATGTATACATGCAGGTTTACAGTCTCTGCACTGCGAGCGCGTATGTACTGCCACGTACTAAAAATAATATATAAAAAATTCCACAATCGTAAAAATAAACGGGACAAAAATATGAATGAGGGAAGGGGGAGGGGGGGAAGGGGGTTGAGTTTTGCGGTAAATAAACTTTCAGCGCCCCCAAGAAAAAAAATGTTCCTACGCCGTTGTGTGTTGCCGCCGCTAACAGTGTACACGTTACATGCGTTTGACGTTTAAACGTTTAGCGCTGTTTACGCTAGTACGCCGAGGGTGTGTCTAAAACGAAGAACTATTCCAGACCTCAGACCCTAACACTATACAGCCTTCTTTTTTTTTCTTTCTTTTTTTTTTTCTTTCAGGGATTCATATGTTAATTGTTATGCTATTTTGTGTCAACTTGAAAACTTCAGAAAGTAGTAAAATCATAAAATATTTATTCCATGTGATTTTCTGTCATTTGTAATCAGTGGCGTCGCTAAGAGGGCACGGGGGGTACGTGCCCACCCAAATTTTGTGTGTACCCGGGCCTGTGTACCACCAAATGAAAAACCGGATTTAAAAAAATCACATTACGTCCAATTTCAAACATTTTCCGTCCTTTTTTTTTACTATCCTGTAATTCATGTTCTACTTTTTGCAGTCAGTAATAAAAGAACACTTTTTTGCCTTTCGCGCCTTTGTTTTACAGCTTTCTCCGACCTATTCACTGTTCGAATTTCCTCATTTTTCAGCGTTGCAGGAATATATTTTCTCTGCAGCTCTGAGGTGATTTTAATGTTAGAAATAGATTTGTTTCTTTTCCTCGCTGTGGTAATTTGAAACTGTATGATCGAAAACTATCTATCATTTTGAGCCATGATTTTGGGGCTGTGAAAACGTGGAATCTTTAGAGCTTTTCTCTCCCTGTGCAGGTCTTTGGCGGCAAAAATATCTTTTAATTGAAGTTGTTTTGCTAATGCATAGGCATATAAGGGCCCAACATTTCCAAGAGGAAAATGGGTTATTTGACTAAAAAGATAAGACTATCTTTTTCTTATAAAATTTAGACCGATATTCATCAAATTTTGACAAGAAAACTACCAGCAAAAGATGCAGGTGACATTTTCCTTTACTTTCCTCGTTTCTATTATCTTTCAGAGCTTTTAAACTCAAATATCCATTAACATTTTGCCTGATTTTCATATTTTTCAATTTCTTCTCCATCTGCTTAGAAATATAAATGGCAGCCCGAATACTTATCTGAGTTGATTTTAACGTTATTAACTAAAATTATCATAATTGTATCAATTTAATTTTTGAACTTATGTGTTTAATTCAAAGCCATTTAATTTTGGGGCATCAAAAACAAGAAAATTGCAGAGCTTCCGGGGACTTCGCCCCCTGGACCTACCAGGGCTTCCCCCTGGACCCCACCAGGGGTCCTTTAGCGGACCCCACCAGGGGTCCTTTAGCGGACCCCACCAGGGGTCCTTTAGCGGACCCCACCGGGGGCCTTTAGCTGGCTCTGTACCCCATGCCGTTTCGCGAAAGCGTGGACGCGCAGTGCCGCCTTTCGGCGTCACATTTTTGGTCCCCCCCCCCTCCCCCCTCATTTCTTCCTCTTAAGTTAACTAAAAAATAAAAAACCTGGCGACGCTACAGTTTGTAATGCTTTCTAAATATGTTTCTGTGCAATTTAGCTTTTGCCGCCCTATACCGGTTGTGATTCTCAATCGAACTCATTTTCGTGACTCTCGATATGTTCACGATTAGTAGGCCTAATGACAGCTCAGATTACCATGAATCAAATTAATAATAGGAAGTGTCAGGTGCCACACAACACAGTATGACATACTAACTAAAATTATAAAGTAAATACCACCTGATGTGCATGGGACTGGTATGAATGGATGTTACTTTCAAATTCATTTGTAAGAAATATCATAGATGGAAAACATCGACAAACTGAGAATCAGAGAATTGCTACACGTGATTTTATTAACGGTGATTTTATTAAGTTTCCTTGGCGGTTTCACTTTGCCCATGCATGATCATAATTTTATTTCTGCTAATGCTATGAATTCAGTGTAACCAGAAAACACTGGCCAATCACAATCTTGATTTTCGGTGATTTGAAACTAAGTGGCAGTTTCATATTTTTTTGTTTACAATATCTGAATATGGTCCTTCGAGGTATATGTACAGGTAGCAAAAACATGAGCTTACTGGTTTAGATAGGCCTATATGCTAAAATTTAAAACCATGTAAACAGCAAAAACATATAGATACCTAATATAAGCATAAAATTGCACAATGTTTTTTGATCTTAGAAAAGGATTATAATCCTTAGAATAGGATCCTTAGAATAGGATCTTAGAATAGGATAAGTTAACTCATGTTAACTTATTTTCTTAAAAATTCTCTACCTGTCCAAATACCTATAACGTATTAAAATTCAATCAATTTGAAGGCTGAGTTCAGCTTCCAACAGGGTGAAGCATCCAGGTCAGTTACAAAGGTTTGAACATGCAGAGAAGTGAAATGTTACTTTCCTGGTCTATAACAGTATCCCTGGTTTGACGCATTGGTGCAGCCTGCGGACAAATATAATATTCATTTCAGGGAGTTGGGATTTGCCCATGTGGGGATTCCCGTGGTAAGGATTACAGTCCTCCCGTCAGTGGCCGTATGACCCGGGTCCTTATAGGACCCCAGGCCTGGGGCAATTGATCTTACCCTTCCTGAAGTTCTCGGCGATACTGCCGGAGAGAGGCAGCACAAAGGTACAAACGTAACGTTTCAACAGCATGAAACACGCAAAGTCGACCATGATTTCTGTTTTTTCTTTTTATAACGATTTTTGTTACGGGAAAGCTACTCTGCTAATTTAGGTGCTGGTATGCATTATACAGCAACAAAGCAACTGATGGTATGCCCCATGCATCATTTGCAGCTTAGTGACCGTTACAGACGGGCTTAAAACTTTGTCAACAAATCCCTGACCTGACCTGCTGACGATGCTATGATCTAATGATATACCCTGCTGACGATCTGATGATATGCCCTGCTGACGATCCTATGATCTGATGATATGCCCTGCTGACGATGCTATGATCTAATGATATACCCTGCTGACGATCCTATGATCTGATGATATGCCCTGCTGACGATGCTATGATCTAATGATATACCCTGACGATGCTATGATGATATGCCCTGCTGACGATCCTGATCTGATGATATGCCCCCTGCTGACGATGCTATGATCTAATGATATACCCTGCTGACGATGCTATGATCTGATGATATGCCCTGCTGACGATCCTATGATCTGATGATATGCCCTGCTGACGATGCTATGATCTAATGATATACCCTGCTGACGATGCTATGATCTGATGATATGCCCTGCTGACGATCCTATGATCTGATGATATGCCCTGCTGACGATGCTATGATCTAATGATATACCCTGCTGACGATCCTATGATCTGATGATATGCCCTGCTGACGATCCCTGACCTGCCCTGCTGACGATCCTATGATCTGATGATATGCCCTGCTGACGATGCTATGATCTGATGATATGCCCTGCTGACGATGCTATGATCTGATGATATGCCCTGCTGACGATCCTATGATCTGATGATATGCCCTGCTGACGATCCTGTGATCTGATGATATGCCCTGCTGACGATCCTATGATCTGATGATATGCCCTTGATTTCTTTCCGCTTTGTCACTTTAACTTGTACGCGTTACAAAAACAAAACAGAAGAGTGACAAAAGTGACACGTGCTGATGAGTCACTCTCAATTTCCACATATCTGATTATGACGCCGTTACTACATTAAGTTCTGATTGACATGCAAATTTGATAAATAATGGGTCTTCCACACAGTATATAAATTTCTATGTTTGCTCTGCGTGACGTTTTTTTTTTTTTTTTTTTGTGGGCTTAGTGTTGCTCTGTGAGGAGCTTTAACATAGAACCAGGCAGCCCAGGAATGTGCCATTTACAACCATGGATGTGTCATTTACAAATAGCAAGTCCCTAAGAAATGTACAACCCCGGATATAATAATGTGAAGTCAGATATGTGTGTAGTGGTATCTTTTAATGGGATATTCCCATGGATTTTCTTTTTTTCGTATATGTAGAGAAAAATTGTAGAAACAAAGTGGTGAAAAACTATGTAAATATTTTATTCCGTTTAGAAGTTACGAAATTTTAAAGTATTATTGAATTTGGACAAAAGTGATTGATTGGCAACATCTGTTATGTCATATGGACAATTTCAACAAAACGTCTTTTGTATTTCTTAAAAAATGATTTGGATTTTTGTATCATTGTAAATGTGATGTACACCAAGAAAAAAAAAATGTTTTCTTGTAAATTATATATTCCACCCTATCTCTATAATGAATCAAAAAAGCTGCTCGATAATGTAAAAAAAGTGTGATTGAATTCGTAAGAAATACATAAGAACTGTGCTGAAATTGCCTGGATGACATCACCGAGCTGAAGGACATATACGGTACGAGTTGTTTTTAAAAACATTTTTCTACTCTTATAACTTTTATTAACATATTTTTTTCACTAACTGTGTTTCTAAAAATTTCTCTATCACATGAAAAAATGAAAATCAATGGGAATATTCCTTTAACCTCTCACGTGACGTGACGTGATAAATGGTAAAGGGAAAAATTGTGGCATAATTCTGACCATGAATATTTCATTGCGGATCCAACGAGGACACATTTAAATTTGCTGTTCTGTTTTCTGTAATAGTTGGTTTAACTGTTTAATATCGCCTACACAACAAGCTAGAAGCCATACCGTGCAGTCTTGTTGTAGCATAGAACATGACCACGGCAAATTATGTCAAGGTTTAGGAGTAAATCGCAATTACCAGATGACGTACAAAGATCTTGACATTAGATTTTAAAAAGTCAGAACGGTGAGGGCAGGTCCAACCTAGGTCTAACTGCCCGATGCGTTTTCACTCTCGGTGTGACCAGGGTTAAATTGTACCCTAGCTTCTGGTGTGAAATTACCCAATTTCGCCAGTGTTAATTCTAAAAGCGCAGACAGTGAACTATTGCGATATCATGATCTCACTAAACCCTTCCCGTTGAATGCATATTTAACTCCCCGCTGCCTCCGGTAAGTCCCTGTGGGCGGTGGCATAGGTATGCGGCATACCAAGTTGCCGAAAGCAAAGGCAATACAATTCAGTTCCGACTGTCCGAGTATTAATGTATACTTTCTCCTGTTTTTTATAATTGCATATATCAAAATTTATCATACTATTATGACTTTTTCCGAATATAGCAAAAATCGAAAAATGATTAATAATGGGACCACTTGCTCTTCATATTTCTTCCATAACTTATTTAACGCGTAGTTTAAGTATCAATTTTCCATTTTTCATATCTGCGGGCAGAAGAACAATGCTGCGGCCAGGGGGGAAATTGTCTCTCAGGATGACGTTGCCCCTGGCCATTTAAAGGAATATTCTCATGGGGTTTTTTGTTGTTGTAAAATTGTTTTTGAAAGAGCATACATTTAGAGCCAATTTGGTACAGAAAACAGGTTGATATCATATTCCATTCAGGAGATATGAATTTTTAAAGATTTCCTAATTGAATTTTAAAGTTTGTGTACATGATGAATTCCTGTTTGACGGTCATAGAGGTAATTCCATTGCAAAGTGTATGTATTTCTTTGAACGTTAATTGGTTGTTTCTGTATGACTAGAACAATTTTCAAAAAGTTATTGAAGTAGGGTATATTTGGTAATGTATATAAATATCTAACTTTCATCAATTTACTTTTCTAGCAGGTTTTACTAATAAAAAGGGATGATAGATTTTAATAAAATACATACACTTTGTGGGAGAATGTGTTGCTGTAATGTCATACTTCGCCTTTACCTATTCGTTTATTGGCATTCTTTGTGAACCTTAAAATTTGAATATCTCCTGATAGGAATAACATATCAATATGATTTTTGTACTAAATTGTTTCTAAAATTGTTCTCTTATAAAAGGTTACTAAAAAAACATGAGAATGTTTCTTCAAGCCTATGCAAAACCGGTCTAGCAAAAGTTTAGACAAACCGATCCGAGATTGATGCAGATTTCTTTCCAGATTGATTCCAACTTGATAAAAATTTGACTCTGAACTATTAAAAATAACCATTAGCTGATAAAACAACATTTGAAATATTGTATACAAGTCTTGTACGTCCTCATTTAGAATATGCCAACCAGGTATGGATTGCACTTTTGAGAAAACACATTGATATGATTGAAAACGGACAACGTAGAGCAAAAAAACAAATAACTGGATTAAGAGATGTATGGAGAGAGATTAACTTAATCATTTAGAAAACTGGGACTTGCCTACTCTCAGTTATCGACGAGCCCGTGAGAAATTCATAAGATACTATTTGGCAGGTATGATGAGGTCTCTAATTTTTTACCTCAGAGACTCATAAAATCTTTAAGACATGAGAAGACCAAGGTTAAATATCAGATAAAATATTTCTTTCTTTTCGGGTGCTGAATTTATGGAACAATTTACCATGTGATGTTATTGAATCACCTTCGAGGGAAGGCTGGATAAATTATGGATCAATTAGCCAATGAAGAAGTACAGTTATACTAAAAACATCAAATCATCCAGACAACATCTTGTTGCAGAATTAGATGATTCAGAAGAAGAGCTGGTACAAGAGGAACTGAGGGGCCTTGTACCAGAAAAGGATCTGTAAGAATCTGTAAGAAAACAGATATGGGAGCTGGTATACAATGTGATGAAATCTGAGTCGGAAATGAATAAAACTGAACAAAAAACAAAGTTTCATACGAATTCCCTCTTACTTATTGCTTTCCTCCTAATACTATTTAATCACCAAAATTAATCAAATGTCACAAACTATGTCCTTAGCTATTTTCACTGACCTAAACGTGTATAATTAGTAAACAGTTTCCTTCCTAAAATCGATAAGCCCCTATATCTATCAAACACAAGAAAAAGGATAACCTGAAAGTGAACACCAACTTACCTAAATTCAAATAAAACGGTTTAATATTCTAGCATCCAACTCACAAATTTTCTTTAGAAGTTGAGCTTGTGCTCAAATAATGCAACAACAACAATGTTAGAGTATACAGTTATCATATTTTCCGATCTTTCAGGGCATAGCGTCGATAATGCATCACACTACATGTTTTGTCCCAGAGTCCCTCGCCAGCAGGTAAACAATGAAGACAACGACGGTAGAGCGGCCTTTGGGTTGAAGGTTACAGTCCAAATAAAGAAAATGGCAAATAAATGATATTATTATTGTGAAAGTAATCAGCCATACAAGTATCAAACGCTGGCATGTGTGGAGCGCTAACATGTAGCTAATGGTATAACATTCAACGCAATCGGTGATTGCACGATTAACTTACTTTTGCCGTATGATTTTGGCATCCTGCATGGGGAAGTTCAGAGGCAGCTATAAACACTACGGCAAATTGGCCTATCAAAATGATGTTTGGCCTATATTTGAAAAAATACATATATATTTATTCTGAAATAATTTTTTGATTTGTATGATTTAAGGAAAATAGAAATTCGTACTTGGATATTTTAATACATGCAAGATGTAAAAGTAGTGATATGACACAGTGTGATTAATTGGAAACATCATAATTCTTATCCCCTATTAACTCATTAATTGGGCTCAGGGAGGGGTAGGGGTACCCATAATAGGGTGAGTTCAGGAATCGTTCACAAGTTTATCTTACAGAAAATGTTTAGGAGATATAGGCTAGGTCTATAAATTGCAAGTTCAATCTGATTTGTGCGTGGACTGAAATGGCATGCCTGTAGCCAGGTTCGTCCGAGCAAACGAACCCCTTTTTTTTTTTTTTTTTTTTGAGAACGTACCCTTTTGAAATCTAAAAATATAATACCGTAATAAGCACCCGGAATATCAAGATTGTTTGCCCTTTTAACGAAAAACGAACCCCTTTCAAATTCCTAGCTATGATCCTAAATGTGATTGAAAAACCTCCCTGAAAAGGAGGCAAAGTAAACTTAATAAAGATACTTTTTATTGTGGTCGGTGACTTTCATTTCAAGCTAAAAGGTAATTGCGGTGGGGTGTAAGATTAAAACTCTTTTTAAGTTTAAAAGAATATTCCCATGGATTTTCAATTTTTCATATATGATAGTAAACAATTTAGAAACAAAGTGGTGAAAAAACTATGTCGATATTTTAAAGTTTTTTGAATTTGGACAAAAGTGATTGTTTGGCAACATCTGTGATGTCATAGAGACAATTTCAACAAAACGTCTTTTGTATTTCTATAAAAATGATAAGGATTTTTTTATCATTATAAATGTGATGTACACCGAGAAAAAAACAAAATGTTTTCTTGTAAATTATATACTCCACCCTATCTCTATAATGAACCAAAACTGCTGTTCGATAATGTAAAAAAAAATGTGATTAAATTCATAACAAATACACAACAAATGTGCTGAATTGCCTGATTGACATCACCAAGCGGAAGGACATATACTGTACGAGGTGTTTTAAGAACATTTTTATCTTCTTTAAATTGTTAAAACTTCTAAACGGAATCAGATATTAACATAGTTTTTTTCACCACTTTGTTTCTACAAATTTCTCTAGTCATGTATGAAAAATGAAAATCATAAAAATATTCCTTTAAATGGAAGTCGGCTTTTTTTTTCGTTTCAGAGTGGCATATTTTATTACTTAAGGACTTTAGAAAAAAATGAAAATGAATTCCTTCAAAGACATACAAATTTCTGTATGTTCCTCTATACTTCTCCTGAAAATTCACAAAGCTATTAAAGGTTAATGGACATGTAGAGATTTTACATTCACAATCTTTAGCACCTGCGACGGCATAGCACCTGCGACGGCATAGCACCTGCGACGGCATAGCACCTGCGACGGCGTAGTACCTGCGACGGCTTAGCACCTGCGACGGCTTAGCACCTGCAACGGCGTATCACCTGCGACGGCATAACACCAGCGACGGAATAGCACCTGCGACGGCATTGCACCTGCGACGGTATTGCACCTGCGACGGCATAAGACCTGCGACGGCATAGCACCTGCGACGGCAATGCACCTGCGACCTGTAGTTTCCGAGTTATGACGAGGTTTTCTTGTGATGTCACAAATTACAATAAAATTTCAAATGCTGTAAAATAGTCAATTATAACCGATTTTGATTAATTTTTTTGCTATTTTCATGGTTTATAGCATATATCAAGTGTTGCTATGTCCAAATCTTTCAAATGACCAATCTTGAAACGGTTTTGACTCAGAATTTTGGTTTCAAGGTAGATTCCAAAACATTATAAGTAGTATTGCCAATGATGTATAAAAACATTGTTTATTTCATATCATATCGGTTTATATATATATATATATATATATATATATATATATATATATATATATATATATATATATATATATATATATATATATATATATATATATATATATATATATATATATATATATATATATATATATATATATATATATACATATATACATACATATATATATATATATATACATATATACATACATACATACATACATATATACATACATAC